>JBAMJV010001264.1:52500-72132 GCA_037951105.1 Echinarachnius parma | reverse complement strand
GAGGATTTGCAGTGGCGTAATGAGCGAAAACTTACGGGGGGCTAAACCAAATCCGCAACCCCACCGGATATTGCGAGGGAGCGAAGCGACTGAGCGGGAGGAGGGTATGGGAGGGGGGGTGTCCCCGCTCCCACGAAGTAGAAGAAATGATGAAGAAGGAGAATAATTCGAAGTAGAAGAAGAAGAATTTAAAGTACTTGAAGAAGAACATTCGTGACAGAAAGCCATTATTATTTTTATTAGTAGTAGTATAAGTAGTAGTAGCAGTAGTAGTAGTAGTAGTAGTAGTCGTAGTATAACTAGTAGTAGCAGCAGCAGTAGTAGTAGTAGTAGTATAGTAGTAGAATTAGTAGTAGTAGAAGTAGTAGTAGTAGTAGTAGTAGTAGTAGTAGTAGTAGTAGTAGTAGTAGTAGTAGTAGTAGTAGTAAGTAGTAGTAGTAGTAGTAGTAGTAGTAGTAGTAGTAGTAGTAGTAGTAGATAGTATCATAACTATAATTCAATTAGCGTCTAGATGGCCTAATTTTCGCAATTCGGCTCTCTATATGTTATTTTTCCCGAAGAAAAAGGATTTGGCTGTCATTTCTCATGAAATCAATCAATTTTGGGGTAAGCAGTAAATATCTAATTGTCCTGGGAACGCCCCTTTTAAATCGCCAAAATGCAATAAATTCTGTAGATGACGCGGCATGACGTAAGCCAATGAATTGTCAATCACATGTCAATCACGCTGCCGATTCCGGACCCTAAATGTGGGTGGGGCGTAAACTGGCTGCTAAGTGAGATTGGCATCAGAAAATTAGTCTTAAATCACTACTGTGTTATTTTCATGGATTTTTTTCGGCAGACCTATGTTTCAAGTCATCAACTATGGAATAAGTGTCAAAGTACGTTGTATTCTTTAGGTCCTTAAACAGTAGTGACAGGAAGTCTGCGTGTTTTGATTTTGAATGAATAACCTCCGTTCATGTCGTTTATAAGCCGAAGGTCGACATTCATAAACAATAAGTTAACACCACCAACGTCCACGCCCTGCGGTACATGTTTATGAAGTTATTGCCTGGGTATTATAATTAAATTGATGGCCTCCAGTCGAAATGCACAAATATACATGTACAATACATTATTGTTTTCCATCCTTAACCGCACGGGACGAAATGGATACCTGATATTGCGTGTAACCTCATAATAGTTCATTGTCCCAGACAGAGTATTTGTTCTCGTCTGTTCCCTGATCGTTTATACTTCATTCCCAACTTATCAAAGAAAAATCAGAGTTCAGCGTACTAGACTGCAAGCCGAAAGTAGCAGTATTACACTTATTATTTTCCAATGTAATGGTATGTGGGAAATATATCAATCGATATAATCGATATACGGAATTTACTTATAAAACTTACATATTCTGTTTGTGTATTTTTATTTTGTATTGTATATATACCTGAACGAATGAATTAGAGTTTATCGAAGTCAACGTTTTTGTGTGAAAGTAATCCATTCATGATAATAAATACGATTATTATAAGAAGAAGAAGACTTTGTGACTTTTCAAAGGGTAACCTTGTTTACAAATTATAAATCAAAGTCAAGGTTTACAAGAACAAGAAGACGAACAAGACGTGATGTGGCAAGATTAGAGCTCTGCTTTCCAATCGAGAGGTACCAGAATGTGTCAATCGCGTTTTTCTTCAGCAAGAAAATTTATCCACATTTGATGCTCTCAAGAGGAAAGTTTTGCGCGTTTTAATTTTGAATGACGCACGGGACGAAATAGATAACAATACTGTATTGTTGTTTGTGTATGTACACTCGTGCATTTCGACTGGCGCCCATCAATATGATTATACTACCTACGCAATACAATCATAAACATGATTATACCGCAAGTCATAGACGTCGATGGAGTTAACTTGTTGTCTATGAATGTCGACCTTCGGCTCATAATCAAGAAGAAGAAGAAGAAGAAGAAGAAGAAGAAGAAGAAGAGAGAAAGAAGAAGAAGAAGAAGAAGAAGAAGAGAAGAAGAAGAAGAAGAAGAAGAAGAAGAAGAAGAAGAAGAAGAAGAAGAAGAAGAAGAAGAAGAAGAAGAAGAAGAAGAAGAAGAAGAAGAAGAAGAAGAAGATGAAGAAGAAGAAGAAGAAGAAGAAGAAGATAATATAAAAATGATAATAATGAAATTCATACAAAATCCTGCATTTTAACCGATGCTGCCAAATAATAACAGGATTGGAAAAAGTATTTGTACGAACAAAGTATATGACACCACTTGCAACTAATGATCAAAAATTGGCAAGGCGCACTGCCTCCTGCTACGACCACCTCCGCACGGCACAAGGGACCCAATATAAATCAAAATTCAAAAGTAGAGGATGGAACAAAAAACAAGTTAATGGCATATTAGCAACATAATTAAACGAGATAGATCGTGTATCTATACGGGCTCCGACACCACCCAAGCACGCAAAACCTCACCATAAAAACCGGCAAGCTACAAGAAATTTAGGGTTAATTTCAACGTGAAACAATTGATAATCATAACCCAACTTACAATATTGTCGAAATAAACATTTCATAAAAGGTAAGCCGAATGTGAAGTAAGATTGAAAAAACGTTGAAGAAAAACAAACCTAAAAGAAAAATGCGTGCTTGGAGGCAAACAAGACCAAGTCCCCCTTTGTCAGGTTGTTCAAAAAGAGTTGATTTTTTCAACAGTCGTTTCTTAGACCAAACAAAATCAACAAGTAAATTCTGGAGTCATTTAAATATGGTCAGGGGGAGAAAGAACCGCTAAACAATGAAAAATCTTGGAGGCTGCCAACTGATTTGCAATTAAACTTTCCCTTTAAAAGACAAAGAGTAAACAAGCCGAGACCAAGAAGCAAACGTTTTAATTAATTTGTCTTTACACTTACTCCAATTCTGACGCACATAGTTAATTGTGTTACCTAAATGAACTCAAGAAACGGCAGACCTTCATTATTCCACATAAAATTCAAGGGCGAATCATTGCGCCCCTTCCATTGGCCAACCCATAAGCCAGAGGCGCGACTAAACAAATCATAAGCCTTCTCAACCGCAGTAAACCCTGCGTCCGAAGTGATAAAAACAGTAACATCATCTGCATACGCAGATATAGCACAATTCACATTAGTTCCAGGTATACATAAACCATGATTAATCAAAGTTTTTCTTAAAGTAACTAAAAAAGGTTCAATTGCAATAGTATAGAGTAGGGTTCAAAATAGCAAAAAATATCACCGCTTCGCGGCTATCAGTGAAAAAGTGAAGAAAAGGCACTTACGGGGTTCAAAATAGCACAAAAAACATCTCCACTTCGCGGCTATCACTGAAAAAAGTTTTACAAAATCACTTACGGGGGTTAAAAATAGCAACAAAAAAACAACAATATATATATATATATACGTATATATATCGCAGCACCCCCGGTGAAAAATCGTTCCCAGGGCCCTGGTAGTAGTAGTAGTAGTAGTAGTAGTAGTAGTAGTAGTAGTAGTAGTAGTAGTAGTAGTAGTAGTAGTAGTAGTAGTAGTAGTAGTAGTAGTAGTAGTAGTAGTAGTAGTAGTAGTAGTAGTAGTAGTAGTAGTAGTAGTAGTAGTAGTAGTAGTAGTAGTAGTAGTAGTAGTAGTAGAAGTAGAAGTAGTAGTAGTAGTAGTAGTAGTAGTAGTAGTAGTAGTAGTAGTAGTAGTAGTAGTAGTAGTAGTAGTAGTAGTAGTAGTAGTAGTAGTACTAATAGTAGTAGTAGAAGTAGTAGTAGCAGTATGGTAGCACTGGTATCGAATTAGATATAAACCATGATTTAAATTTTATTGGGGGGGGGGGGGGGGGGGTGGGCAAGAGCCCCCCAAGCCCCCCCCCCCCCCCCACCCCCCCCCCCCCCCACCACCAGTACGCCCAGTGAGGATTCGGGTAGTGATACTAAAGCCCGGCGCAGACAGAGCCGACTCGACCCGATCCGACTGGTTTCAATCAGGCTAGAGTTGGGCCCGGTCGTTCGGAGCCGATTCATCGTGTTGAATCTGCCCGACTGGCATCCGACTGTCTCTCGACTGGCAAAATGTGTGTCGCAAGGCACTGAAAACTGAGCCGATCCGAATGAAAACCAGTCGAATCGGGTCGAGTCGGCTATGTCTGCAGAGGGCTTAAGTCCATTAAAGTAGGTCAAAGGCGGCCCATTTGTTTACGCGATGCACTTGTTTGGAATTAACAGCGCGTTACGATACTATTTGGTCTTGTCTAATAACAATTAATGTAGCAAATCCACACATTTTTTCAAATCAGACATGACAAGGCTACTTTGTGGTGAGTAAATCAAAGTTAATACAAATGTTTTAAAAAAACTAAAAAAACAGATTGTAAACATACTTTATTTATTTAGCAAGGAGGTACTAGGCTCCTTGTTTAAAGTGCCACAAAGCCAACGGCTGGTTGTAAGGCTATTTTAAAAACATCTTTTGTTTCGGGGTTATTCTGTTCATTTATATCACGTTTCAGGTCAGATTCCTTGTGTTTGATTGATTAAGATGAATGATTATTTTAAAAAGGTATGTTAATGAAATGATATGATACATTGCGTGGAATCATTTTTTTTAAAACCACGTCATAGCCTCGTAGAATCACGTACTGTAATGCATGATTTCTCTTATAAAATCATCACCATTCTTAGCTTGCTCACTCATAATCAAGATTTGTTTGACACCTCCAACATCGATCGGTCAGACGTTAACAGCTATTAATTGCAA
Organism: Echinarachnius parma; assembly: GCA_037951105.1. Taxonomy (NCBI): domain Eukaryota; kingdom Metazoa; phylum Echinodermata; class Echinoidea; order Clypeasteroida; family Echinarachniidae; genus Echinarachnius; species Echinarachnius parma. The sequence continues at coordinate 67,375 of JBAMJV010001264.1, read as the reverse complement.
GTTCGACAGTTGAATTCTTCCAGTTTATTTCTCAACACCGGCGAGCAAATGTAAGTTACAAATAATTTGTATATCTTGAGCATTTTTTCCTCTATAGTTGAATAGCTTATAGTCATAGGCGCCGAAGTGGGGGGGCAGGGGGGGCGGCCGCCCCCCCCAATCCAAAAAGTGGGGGGCAAAACGCGTTTTTGCCCCCCCAAAAAGCCCCCCCCCCCTCAAAAAAAAGGAAGAAACAAAGAAAGAAAGAAAGAAAAAGGAAAGAACAAATTAAATGTATCAGCCAATACTTGTTAATTCTAACGTTTAAAAACTGAGTATTCATCCATATAAAATTTTGATGTTGGATTATACAAATGTGGCATATGGTTTATGTTTTTATGCCCCAGATTGCCAACCCTGCATAGGCGTACCCAGGGGGGGGGGGGGGGTTTTGGGGGTTCAAACCCCCCCCCCCCTTGACCCAGAAATGGCTGTTTTGGGGGGGGGGGGTTTGAACCCCCCCCCCTTTTAAAATTTTAGCCGGCCTCGAGACTACTTTAAAGCGGTCCCGACCGTCTAAAACCTGGTCTTGGCCCCAAAATTTGTTGAATACCTCCGGTCTCGGCCTCTAAAATTTTGAAACTACTTGATCTCGGCTTCGAAAATTTTCTACGGACACTTCCCCCCCCCCCCCCTCCCCCACTGAAAGAGGTTTTCAACTTTGAAGGTACTTGGTCTCGGCCTCGAAAATTTTGAAAGTACGTGATCTCGACTTCGAAAATTTTCTACGGACACCCCCCCCCCCCCCCCCCTCCCCCGCACTGTGAGAGGTTTTCAACTTTGAAGGTACTTGGTCTCGACTTCGAAAATTTCTACGGACACCCCCCCCCCCCCCCCCCCCCCCCCCCCCCCCCCACTGAGAGAGGTTTTCAACTGTGAAGGTACTTGGTCTCGGCCTCTAAAATTTTTAAAGTACTTGGTCTCGGCTTCAAAATTTTTTCTACGACCCCACCCCCCCCCCCCCCCCCCTCCCCCCCAACTGAGAGAGGTTTTCAACTTTGAAGGTACTTGGTCTCGGTCTCGAACAATTTTTAAAGTACTCGGTCTCGACTTCGAAAATTGTCTACGGACACCCCCCCCCCCCCCCCCACTGAGAGAGGTTTTCAACCTTGAAGGTACTTGGTCTTGGTCTCGAAAATTTTGAAAGTACTTGGTCTCGACTTCGAAAATGTTCTACCCCCCCACTGAGAGAGGTTTTCAACTTTGAAGGACGGGTATCGGTCTCGAAAATTTTGAAGGTACTTCATTTTACAAAATAACATTTTACAAAATAACCCCCCCCCCCCCCCCTTAAAAAAAATCCTGGGTACACCACTGCAACCCTGTAAGTGTGGTCGGGCATGAGCCCCTAAACACATAAATCGTGAGCCCCCCTTCGGGTTTTGCCCCCCCAATCCAAAACTGCTTCCGGCGCGCCTGCTTATAGTTTCAAAAGGCGCTATCTACTTTCGAATAACAAATTGAGACAACGATATCAGTACATTAATAAGCTATGTAGCTAAAACAAATTCTAAGACAAATAACACAATCAAAATCAAAACTTGGAACGTTCTATTTGCATATTCCCGTAGGCATGTGTACACATGCAGTTGGGCACAGAAACCTACCTTTCTAAGCGCATTTTGGAATTAGGCTCTTCCATTATATATTTATAGTAGTTGTCAAAGTTGTACAAGTCTACTATGATTAGTGACATTAGCCTTGAAAGTTTAGAAAGTTTGTTGTCACATCTCGCTTGTCTTTGCAATGAGTTTTAAAATACTAATCATGACAATCGCTTTTTGTTGCTTTTCTTCACTTTTCCTTGCAATTAATCTTCGATATTTAAGTGACCGGCTATAACAGAACCCTTCGCTTGTCGGTAAAAATCAAAATGTAGATTGTCATACCATTTGAAAGGATGTATCACAAACTTTCATTTGATGCTTTGTTCTAACAAATTGGTCAATAATCAGCGAAGATATGACTGTTTCAAGTTTATAATCATAAGTCTTTTACAAATATTTTTTTGTGAACTTAAAATGCCAATTTCTTTAAAACATGAATTACCGTCAAGGGCAGGGTTTTGCTATAGCTGGTCATTGACTAAGAATATAAAAATGCCAGTGGCTTTTCGTTTAATGATGGCTGTTTTTCCCCCCTGTTGGGCTATCCTTGAAATAAATTTACTAATAAAAAACATGGCAGTGTTCCTTAATAATTGGCTGAAAATATTCTTCACTTTTCGCTTCTTATTGCAATGAAATTTTCTTTATTTACAAATTACAAATTTATGTTTTTTTCCTTGATGATGTCTTTTAACATTTTATTTTCTCTCAGTTCGTCCTTGCATTAATTGTCTAACGAAAAATAGGACAATTTTGTGTGATTTTTTTATTTACTCAATGATTTTATTTGAGCAAGTTTTTCACTTTACACGTGCCCTTACTATGAAGTTTCTAAACAGCTTTTTGCTTGTTGATGATTTCATTTTTTTTAATGTTTCACGTTTCGCTTGTCATGGTTTCGTTAATAGTTAAAGCCAAATAACAGTTACTGTGCGTTTACCAATACTGTATTGGTAAACGCCCCACACACAATTAGAAACAATATGCTTTCAACACCTACCACGTGAACGAATATACCATAGCTTGTATGTAAAGATTGTGACAAAAACTGCTTAGAAATTGACTAACTAAAAGGTTCGAAATAAAACGATCTGTGACACAGATCAATTCAACCGCGATACGATTTGAGCAAAAGATTATGATAGCGCACGTGTTCACGTTATGCGGGCTTGTCGATATATCCAGCCCAGCGCTAGTGGTGCGGACAAGTGCGAACGGGCGGTGAATTTAAGCCAAATATCACTGGCGTGCATTTAATTTTCTCCGATATTTCTGCATTTAACGATACTTAGGATTGGATGTTTACCACACAATCCCTTTTGTATACTTATTCAACAATATTGATCAATTAGTTTGGCCAATATAGATGTTTTCGGTAACTATGCAAATAGTTTTATTTGGCTTTAATAATAAAAAGTCCAATTAAAAACATGCCAGTATATATTTTATATATCTAAAAGATTGAATCCTTGATAAGATTCTGATTGTGAAATTGTTATGTCGAGCTTAAACAAGTAAGTTGATTGTGTGAAAATAACATTTTTAAAAAATACAAGATTGAGTTTAGAGGGTTACTTTACTTTGACTTTGAGCCTGCAAATCAATTTTGGAATTCAAACAGGACTATGGTAATTTGTCACTCAATTATTTTTGTTGACATTGTTTCAATTTTTGCTCGCCCTTGTAATGCATTTTAACAAAAAACATGTTAGTAGCTGTTTTTTGTTTCTTAGTTATTGCTTTTGAAAGTTAATTACACCTTAAAGATCGTCATATGTGTGGTAATGTTGATGGCACTAGGTGACCGAAATGCTTCACCGCGGTTCGCCATTTGTAATTATAGGCTACAGTGTTCGCATTATAAAACACCGAGCCAGTCTGTGTTTCGCACTGTGCGCAATGCGTTCGCAAGATGCCACCGCGCGTCTTATCCACCGATCTAGAGATCGGTGGTCTTATCAAATTTAAATGTTGGGATTCATAAATCCGATGCATGTCGCCATCTTGCGAACGCCTTGCGCACGGTGCGATCTTTAAAGGGCAATGCAACTCAAGAATAGAGTTTATCCTACTTTATACATCGTAATATGCCTGTTTATTATATGTAACATTACTCCGACTCAGATTTCTGCTTTGGAAGAAATATGTGAAAACTCTATCGGGTATACCACTATTCACGCGAACACTGGAGGCCGCCATTATTAGGTTTGTGCGGACTACGGTCAATGATATGCACTAATGCATTTCAATATCAGAAAATTCAAACCATTGTCTGAATACTTGTAGATGCTTTGAAATCAGTGAAAAGCTTTTTGTTCGGCCCTAAGCACATACGTCAGAGTTTGCAAAGCATGTCGGGTAATTACAAGAACATGGCCGCTCCCATCATCTTTTGCCGCCGTAAGAATTAGTAAAATGTGGGTATGTTCACGTAAGGATTTCATGGGATCCAGGAGGCCAAAATTGCCAAGTTATGTATCAAATCAAATGTCTGTTCACCCTCTAAACGATAATAATAACCGAAAGCCATAGTTTCATTGCCCTTACGGTTCTGAACCAGCTTTTATAGTTTTATCGTGTAATTAATTTTATAACAAAATATTACAAAAATATACTTGAGTTCCAAGTAGGTTTTGAGGATTTGGACAATGATATGAAGTCCGAAGTAGATCAAAGGAGGCCATTTGTTTACGCGATGCAGGGTCAAAACCACTATCTCGGCACATTTGGTGAAAAATTGTGTCGCCAATGATCCTGCTCTTCTAGAGAAGAGATTTAACTTTTACACCAGCAACATTTTACTTTTATTTGAAAGTGAGGGTCCTTCTCGTAAAAGTTACCATAAATTTAAAGCGTTTGAACGTGAAATAAACAAATGACAGGGGATAGAATATGGCTGAGGTACCAAAAAAACCCATGTCGCCAAGACAAAATCGTTCAGTTTTTCCAGTTTAGTACAAATGTAAGAGTACACAGGAACAGAACAAATGCGGTTTCATGACAGCAGCACAGTGTTCTATGAAACATAATAACAGTTTAAATGATCCCACTTCATATACAATTTTGATGCCCATTGGAAATGTGTCGCCAAATCTACTGAAACATACGTTACTTGTTATTCAACTAAATAAAAGGATATGCTTAGATGCTGATATCTGTACAGTTATCTTATTTTTCTAATGATGAGAATATGACATACAAGTAAAAACATGTTGAAAGTCAAGATACAAAAGAAATGTGACTGGGAACATAAGAAAGAGACGGGATAAAAAGGTACATTTAAGAGGTGTAACATACGTTACCACGAATGTTAAATATCGGTAACCACTATAATATAAATGATTATTCTGGAGTTGAGTCCAATTAAGTAGATTGATATTACACGAAAAATGAAAATTAAGTTCAACTAAATGTTGCTTATTCAACCGATTGAAGGCCGTGATGTAACATACGTTACCATGCGTAAACAAATGTGTGTAGGATATAATTAATAACTATCTAAATTGGTAGCAAACTTGTTTACGCCATCTGTATGTGGTTCAGGGTGAGCTTAGCAATCATTTTCAAGGCCAGAATGGTATTAGAACCACACTAATGTAACTTACGTTATCAATTTGAAACAAACGTTACGGCCAAATCACATATTGGATACCCGACTAGATGCGATGTTCACAAATATATTTCAATGGTTTTATATACACTTTGTTGTTTATTTTCATGATTGTAACCTTCAGCTACCAACTTTGAAACTAACTAGCTATCATGTGAAATGTTGACGGTAACGTATGTTACACCTTTTTATAAAAATGAAGCACACAATTCTTGCACATTAACATTTGGTGCCAATTTTCTTGGAGTATATACTACCAAGTATATCCTTTAGATTAGCATTAAAATCAAACGTTTGGCAAGAACTTTATTTTTGAAATTTTCTCTTCTGACTGTTCAATTGTGCCGAGATAGTGGTTTTGGCCCTGCAATCTTTTGGAATTAACAGCGCGTTACGTTAATATTTGTATTGTCTAATAAAAATTAATGTAGCAAATCCACACATTATTCAAATCAGACATGACAAGGCCACGTTATGGTTAATAAATAAAAGTAAATACAAATGTTTAAATAAAAAAAAACAATGAATAATAGCTGTATTTATTCAAAGTCCACAAAGCCTACGGCTGGTTGTAAGGGTGTTTTAAAAATATATTTTGTTTCGGGGTTATTCTGTTTATTTATATCACATTTCAGGTCAGATTCCTTGTGTTTGATTGAATAAGATGAATGATTATTTAAAAAAGGGATGTTAATGAAATAATATGATAAATTGCGTGGAATTATTTGTTAAAAACCCATGTCATAGCCTCGTGGAAACACGAGCTGCAGGGCAGGGTTTTGCAATATAAAAATGCCAGTGGCTTGTGTTTAATGATGGCTGCGGTTTTTTCTTCCCTTTTGGCTTATCCTTGAAATAAGTTTTCTAATAAAAAAAAACATGGCAGTGTTCCTAAATAATTGGCTGAAAATTTTCTTCACTTTTCGCTTCTTATTGCAATGAAATTTTCTTTATTTACAAATTACAAATGTATGTTTTTTTCCTTGATGATGTGTTTTAACACTTTATTTTCTTTCAGTTCGTCCTTGCATTAATTATCTAACGAAAAATAGGACAATTTTGTGTGATTTGTTTATTTACTCAATTATTTTTTGAGCAAGTTTTTCACTTTTCACGTGCCCTTGCCATGCTTGCTATGAAGTTTCTAAACAGCTTTTTGCTTGTTGATGATTTCATTTAAATAAACGTTCCACGTTTCGCTTGTCATGGTTTCGTTAATAGTTAAAGTCAAATCACAGTTTTGCTAAACGCCCCATACACAAATAGAAGAAATATACTTTCAACACCTACCACGTGAAATGATATATCACAACTTATATGGTAATGTAAAGATTTGGAAAAACACTGCTTTGAAATTGACCAATTAAAAATTTCGAAATAAAACGATCTGTGACACAGATCAATTTAACCGCGATACGATTGGAGCAAAAGATTTTGCTAGCGCACGTGTTCACGTTATGCCGGCTTGTCGATATCTCCAGCCCAGCGCTAGTGGTGCGGACAAGTGCGAACGGGCGGTGAATTTAAGCCAAATTTCACTGGCGTGCATTTAATTGTGAGCTTTAATACGGATCCGGACCAGCTTTTAGTTGTATCTTGTAATTGATTTTAAAACAAAATATGACAATATAATTTTGTTTTCCTCTCTAGATGCATACCTTGAAGATGTCGGTTCTTCTCGTCGTCACTCTCTGCCTTGTGCTCAACTTCAAGACCACTAAGGCTGGTAAGATTAAAGGGACTTAGTAACATTGTCCAAATCCTCAAAATAAACAAATTATTCTAGCGGTTCCATCATACCTTGTTGTATTCGTATTAACAATAAAACCATGGGACCGGTTTCGGTTTTTCAAATTTCCCTTTCGTTACAAAGATATGTACGATTGAAGTATTCAGATAAGAAAAACTCCCCCGGAGTTTTTCTTACCGTGTACAAAGTGAGTGCAGTGAGTCAGTGAATATCACTTTGCATTTTTCGCTCATTACTTGGCCATGCAATGTCCATTTGACTTGAAATTTTCACACAATACCCTGTGGACATATGAGATAACAACAATATATATTGCATCAACCCTTCATCACTTTTTGCACATGTCAACAAAGTTACTAGATCCCTTTAAAAAACAAACAAATCTTTCTCTCTTAAAGGGATTTAGTAAAAAAAAAGGATGCAGCTCGTGTTTCCACGAAGCTATGCCGTGGTCTAAATCAGATAATTCCACGCAATTTATCATATCATTTCATTAACATCCCTTTTTAAAATTAGCATAAATCATAACATTTTAAACATAAGGAATCTGATCTGAGATATGATATAAATGAACAAAATATCCACGAAACAAAATAATTTGTTTTGTAAACACCTTTTCAACCATCCGTAGTCTTTGTGGAATTACAATTATAATTTTAAAAAATTTGTTTTTTATTTACCAATTTGTATTTACTTTTATTTTACTATGCTAATTTTGTGCATGAATATTCTTTATGACTTAATTAACAGGTTTTCAACATTAAAAATTACGACAGCCAACATTTTCTCTGTATTTCTTTGTTTTGGGAATTTCTTATGTATTTCTTGGTTTGTTTTACTTATGTTTTTCATTGTTTTTTTCAATGGAATAAATTATTGACCATTATCCAACCATTTTTGGCCCAAAATTAATTGATTGCCGTGATTAGAATGAAAAATAATTAAGGTTTTGTCTATTCTAGGAAGAAATCAATTTCCATAGGATTTGTACACAAATCACAAATTTAGCTATTTTCGGGTCGACGTTCACTCTCAAAAGGTCACGTGACTTTAGAACGGTATACCCGGTCATCGCAAATTTGGTCTCGAAAGTTGCGCAAGATTTCCAAGAAAAAAAATCATGAAAGGAACCCCCCCCCCCCCCCCCCCCCCCCCCCCAGTTGAGATATGGTTAAGGGCGATAAACGAGTATCACTTTGACGCTATGCGCAATATCCCCCCTTTTAATTCCCTTATTTAGGCACTTCATTAATTAGTATGAATGCTTCGTAAACCGTCCTCGGAAATGCCTCACAAAACAAACTACACAAATTCGCTCACACAGCACCACACATTCGTGTAGCCGGCCTCAACTTTATGCACACACACATATACACATCTGCAAACAGACACACCCAATCATAATCCTGGATACAACCCATGTATCATTCAGCTCCACCCACATTCTCAGAGTCACCAAAGTCACGCCCACCAACAGTATTTCCGAGGGCGATACAATACCAAGCATTCTAACTATGTTGCAACAAAAGAGAGGTGTCTAGAACATGCGACAACAGAAGTATCGCCCTAGGCCGCGACGCTCCCAAAATATCAACAACAAAAAGTATTCGCCTACTAAATACATGTTTGTTATATCTAGCTCCCCATTAACAGATAAACCCAAGCAAAGCCAGAATCCTATTCCGCTACATTACTAAATAAAGTGTATATTATTTCCTTCCGGCTTATCACAGGTTTGGTTGATGCACTCAAACATCATGATGTGAAGCGCAGTTCGTCGGCCGAGTCGGATTCTGGCTCGGACGAGTCGGATTCTGGCTCGGACGAGTCGGATTCAGGCTCCATGTCCGCAACGTCCGCCCCCTCGACCGTGTAGGATTCAGTCTCCGTGTCCTCAACGTCCGCCCCCTCGACCGTGTCGGATTCAGTCTCCGTGTCCGCAACGTCCGCCCCCTCGACCGTGTCGGATTCAGTCTCCGTGTCCGCAACGTCCGCCCCCTCGACCGTGTCGGATTCAGTCTCCGTGTCCGCAACGTCCGCCGCCTCGAATTCATCTCTAGATCAACTGCAGATCGCGAGCTTCGTCCGCGCCTGCGAGCGCAGCGACCTCATCCTGGTGTGCGGCAAAGGGCAGAGCATCGAGATTCTCGACGGGTTCTACGGGAGGACCCACGACGGCTCGGTGTGCCCGCACCGTAAGACGAGCGACCAGACCTGCCGGGCGACCAGCAGCCTTGACATCCTTCGCAATAGGTGCGATGGACTGACTTCCTGCACGCTGGCCGCTTCCAACAGTGTCTTTGGTGACCCATGCCGTGGCACCTATAAGTATCTGGAGGCCTCCTTCATCTGTAAGTAAACAATTGTTTCCTTCACCATTATACGTGTAAGGCCAATATTATTTTTACAGCTAAAATAAGGCGTTTTTTATACAGGGTGGCCCCAAAAAACGGAACGGGGCACTTTCCATAGTCCTACAATAATTATGTCCATCTGATAGGGGTTTTTTTTCAAGAAAAACGATACCAAGAACAGTAATTTTTGTTTTTGGGCGCTGTGAGTGACACCATGTCAGGCTCCCAGTTTTGTCAATTTGCATCAAGTCAGTGCCTGTTAAATCGCACTTACTGCCCGTAATAACGAGCAATCCGCGCGCTATTGTTAGTGTGCACTCAGCCGTGTGCCGAGAGAATGAGCATGGTCGTTCAATGGTATTACGGACAGGAAGTGCGATTTAACTGGCACTGACTTGGTACAAATTGAAAAAAATGGGCACCTGACAGCTCACTCACAGCGTCCTAAAACAAAAACTACAAGACAAAAATTACTGTTTTTGGTATCGCTTTTCATTGGAAAAGACACCCTATCCGATGGACATAATCATTTTGGTACTATATTTTGGGAAGTGCCCCGTTCCGTTTTTTGGGGGCCACCCTGTATATAGAACCTTTTTTAAAGTTTATATTTTGTTTACTATTTATCTAAAACAATATGAAATCAAACAAAATAAACGACCAGCAGCCATTCAGGAGCCGTTTCCATTGAATTATGAAGTATTGTACAAATGTTAGAAACTAGATTCAATTAATTGCTTGTCTATTTTTTAAATTAATAATGATTTCAAATGTTTGAATCTTAGTGTAAGTCATTAATACTGTGAATTGTTTGTCAATTTTTTTTTCTCCAGAAACTTGTATCTGTCCACAAACAAAATTAGTTGAACATTTTTAAAGGAAAACTTTTTCTGGGCTATCCCTATGGTATAAAAGGTTTGGCCAAATTTAATTAAATGGCATGAAATTATGATTTTTATTTTGATTTATGTTACTCAAAGCAGCATGAAATTACACGATGTAGACTTGATGGCGTATTGTTTGTAACATTTTAACAAATCTCTGTTTGCATTCATTATAACCCATCAAGATTTAGTTTCTCTCTTCTCTCTGCATAACGTGACATTGTATATCCTCCTCTATTCTCTCTCTCTCAACCTTTGCTCGCTTTCTCTTCTCTCTGTACTCCCCTATTTCTATCACATCCTTCTTTTCTCATCTCTCTCTTGCTCTCTCTCTTATTTCTGTCTTTCGTTGTCTTTCTCGTATCGTCCTTTTATCATCTATCTCTCTCTTCTATTTCCCTTTCCCAATATTGTTGTATCCCACTTTCTTATCTCTCCTCTTCTCCTACTTGCTCTTCTCTCTGCCCTTTCCTATCTTCCGTTCTCATCTCCTTTTTTCTCTTCATCTCCGTCTTTCCCTATCACCTTTTCTATCCTCATGTTCATCTCCCTTCTCTCGAGCTTTAAAGGGTACCACCACCCCAAAATAATATTCTTATAAATGAAAGGTAACATCTTTAGTGTTCCATTCCATCAACAAGTTCACAAAAATATGTTTCCAGAAAAAGAAAATATAATTGGAAAACGCATTACCATTCTAAAGCATGCGTTCATGCGGTCTGAATTGCGAAGACTAGTGTGTGCAGAGCAAACGAATCGCCCGGGAATCTACTGTCTACAAACGTACACGTGAATAGCATTGGCACACTCGCAATTGGTTGGCCCGTATGGAACCAGGAAATAGTAGTGGTTCCGTAAGTGGTGGAAATGAATTGCTTTGTTTATGAATAACACAACCCTTTGCAAAATGTTGGGTATCTATTTAAAATCACAAAACGGTACCAAAACATATAATAATGTATTTTTCTTTGCCTGGTGATCCCCTTTAATTATCTGTTATCTTTACTCCTGTCTCACCACTCCCCATTCACTCACTCACACTCTCTTGTTCATCTATCTCTCTTTTCTCGTTATGCAGGCGTCTGAATGATGTGAGTCTGTGAGGAGTCGTGCAGAGTAACACAACCAACACTTGGAATATGAAGCCCTTCGTAGCTATAGAAATTTAATTTAAAAAAAATATGCAGTGGGAAATAATGTTTGATTATCACATCTCTTACAGGGAAGCTTGGGAAAAGTATGTGCCATATCACTGATATGACTATCATGTAAAAAATGCGAAATCAGTAAATTAATATACATGTACATGTATATAACTTTCAGCAAAATATCATACATTCGCATTTTGTGAAGAAACACCGCGTAAAGGTAGTGATAAATTATTTTGTACACTAAAGCAATAAGTATATTAAAATTGTCGAATAGGACACACATTTATACGATATTATATCTAGAATATGTTAATGGCAATTCAGAATGCAGAACTAAGATTTCGCTGAATTCTTTACTATTTATTTTGTGATAATATTCCGATAAGATGTGTTCAATCTTATATATAAACAAGTTGCAGTATACAAATTATCTTTTAAAATACGGTATATCCAAACATTGAATGCAGAAATAAGATTTCCCTGGTATCTTGGCATTAGAGCTGTGATATCTTAATGTAAAGAGATGGCACATAGTACTTATACAAACTGCATAGCGGAAATCAAATTTTACAAATTGAGCTGAGAAATTTGGATGAAACAAATGGTTAAACAATCTAGTCGTGAATGTGCAAAAATTTGTGTATTTTGCTGGGGTCATGACTGCATGCTATACTTCAACTTTACGATCTTTAACACATGATAATCAACATTGATTTTATTATCTAAATACCTGGAATTTGAAAAGCTCCAAAATATAAACAATTATTCCTAAGCATAATAAATCATGTTCGTTTTTGTTTTATTTGGTTGTGTCTCTCGAATAAGTCTTTTGAGATTGTCATTGTGGGGAGAGATTTGATTGTGAACACGAGAGTAAATTAGCCATTCCTGTATGTGTGTGTATGAGTGTGATTGTTAGCTAAAGTAAATATGTTGTGTGTATATATAGGGTGATGCAGATAAGTATACACTATCTATATTTAAAAGAAAAAAATTGTTTTCACATATAAAACACAATTTACTCGAAAATGGGTAGCAAAAATGCAACTCTATTTTAATTTTGAATACTTACATTTTATTTTCAATCACTCGTTTTCTTTCATTTTCTAATGCATTCTTACCTTTATTCCTCACCATTGTTGTTATCACCTGACTCCTGTCTCTTTAAACGAATGATGTACCCGGAAGTTATTTAGTACACTTCACAAAAATGTCTCAAAAATCCACAAACTAAGCTCAAATTTCACGCCGAAAGTTTCTACATGGAGGCAGCCACGTTGTCAGTGCAAGTGCATTGACACTAGCTCATTTCTACTCAATGAAACGAACAGAGGGCAGGAAACATGATTATTCAGCTAGTGTATACTTAACCGCATCACCCTAGATGTTAAGAAGACAGTATAATTATATTATCGACTTGTCATGACGGAACCCTTGTCTGAATGAAGGAACTTGTGAAGATACCCAGTATCTGAATGTGAAGTCTATAGCGGTGTCTTTATGTGTGTGTGTGTGTGTGTGTGTGTGTGTGTGTGTGTGTATGTATGTGCGTTTATTTGTGTATGTGTGTGTGTGTTTTTGTGTTTGTGTGTGTGCGTGCGTGTGTATGTGCGTGCGATTGTGCGCGCGTGTGTATATGTGTGTGTGTATGTTTGCATGAGTATGTGTATGAATGTTTGTCATATGTGCATTGGAGTGACGGCATATCATGAGCGCATAATTGTGGCGTTGCGGATTCATGTTTGTGTGTGTGTTCGTTTGTGTGTTTTGTGTGTGCGTGTGATCTCTCTCAACAATAAAAAATAAAAAAAAAAAAAAAAAAAAAAAAAAAAAATCAAACACAGCTTATTTTTTTCTTTTAAATCACGTGCTTTCTCAAATAAAACACTTAGTTTTTCATTATTCCACAAATAAATTATTACTTGAAGCGCCCTCTGAACCAAAAATGTACTATCCCTTTCATTGAAAAAAAATTAAAAATAACTTATATGAAGAGCTTAATTCCAAAAGGCGCTAAATCCACCTTTTCAACTTGAGTAAAGCATGTTTCTTTGTCAAATTTTGTATACATGCCTATACGAATATGAAAATGGAACATTCCATATTTGGACTTTGTGTAATTTGTCCTAAAAATTTGGATTATAGATGGCAGTTTAGTTTTGGTATAAAGGGTGCTGCATGAAATAATTGGTTTTTGAAATATGAAAAAATGAGTGTAAATTTTGAAAGAGCATACAATTCTAATGACATAATATACTTTATATGATCAAAAATATCAATAAATATATCCGGTCGGTATAAAACTGGGGCCCAGATTTATTCGATGATTTAGTTTAAAATGTAAAAATTGCTTACACTTTTTTTTTAATGTTCAAAAGAGGTTTTGAAATATTTGTTGATGATCTCTCTATTTAATCATTATTTCAACAAAACATCACATGCATACTTTTGTATGAAAAAATGGTTGAAACCAATGCTTTTTTAGAGAGCGCCCTTTTGTGTTTTATTGGCTCTTTTTTTAATAAACAGGCTTTTTACTTAGTCGTTTGTAATTTTCTATACCTTTTGAGGATGATGGAGTTATAACTATTAGTTTGGAATGTTATTGTACAGGTTTTGGTTACTAAAGCTCAGCCTTACCAAAACTGTACTACCCCTTTAAAGTAGCTTATTAAGGTACCGATATTGCAAACTCAAATTTGAATGGAAAGTGGATTTAGCGCCTTTTTAAAACTAAGCTCTTCATATAATCAAAAACCACCGACGTCTCATATTGTCATCCCGTCAATGAAATCTGTTTATGTATTTCCTTATGTCGATGATAATTGATAATAATTGTATGTTTGCATGCTCGGTAATCAGGAGGTCATGGGTAAAGGTCATGTTATCACCTTTTTTTTAAAAGTGATTTGTATTCCTCCAAATTATATAAGATTTACAGTTGAATATACATACTAAACAAAATATACATATACAATTATAATGAACGAAAATAGAAATGGTTTAATACTAATACATACATAAACAATTACAAATCAACTGTATATTAAATTTCCTGACTTCATGGAATAAACAACATGGAGGTTATATAACTAAAGATTAAAAAAAGAACTAAAACATGCTCCTTTACCCCCCCCCCCCCCCCCCCCCTTAGCCCAAGAAAAACCCAACCCCCACCCAACCACCGATCACACCACATTCACACACATACCTCAGACACCCCTTCCAGTATATCTGCTCGTTTTTATTTCAACCTAAAGAGTAATTAATTACAATATAGAAAGCTGCCACATTCAACTAAAGAGAGGAGAGACCCAAAACCTTAATAATAATTAACAAATTCCCCATAATAATAGCAAAATAAAAATTAATCATATTACATGTATTTTATGGTGTTCCCATTTTTGTAAGTGAACCCCTAATTTACCCTATCACACATCTGTATGTGACGGAACTATATTATTTGTATTATTTGCAGGC
>JBAMJV010001264.1:0-42500 GCA_037951105.1 Echinarachnius parma | reverse complement strand
TAAGTAAAAAGCCTGTTATCGTTAAAAAGGGCCATTAAAACAGAAGAGGGTGCTCTCTAAAAAAGCATTTGTTTCAACCATTATTCATACAAAATTATGCATTGATGATTTTGTTGAAATAATGATTAAATAGAGAGAGCATCAACAACTATTTAAAAACCTCTTTTTAACATTTTTGAAAAAGTGTAAGCATTTAAAACAAAATTTTTGAAAATCATCAAATAAATCTGGGCCCCAGATTTATTCCCATCGGATATATTTATTGATATTTCAGCCGATCTGAACCGATTTTGATCAATTTAAGTTTATTCTGCCATTCAAATTGTATGCTTTTTCAAATTTTACACTCAGTTTTTCATTATCTCACAACAAATATTTCTTGCAGCGCCCTCTATACCAAAAGGGAAATGAAATGTGCGAATTTTCGTTTGCTTTTACTGATAAGTACAGAATTCCGGTCACTTCTAGTCGTATATTTCCTCTTGTGATCACTTATAATGGAAGTAATCAATGTTTTTAAACACAATCAACTGTTTTGACTGAGCTCTGGAGGCTGCCATGTTTTCCGTTTTCCAATTGTACCATATTACGTAAATACTGACATAGCAGCAGATTTAACAATAGTGGTTACATAACCCGCTTTTGTTAGTGCACGCTCAGATGCGCTCGGATAGCATTGCATACAGTTGGAAAACATGGCAGCCTTCAGTGCTCAGTCAAAACAGTTGATAGTGGTTATAAAATATCAATATATCATATCAATAACAGCAGGCGAAAATTCCAGCGTTTCCTTCCCCTTTTATATAAAAGAACAAGAATTGTTTCGCTTTAACCTTACCAGCCTTAGTGGTCTTCAAGTTGATCACAAGGCAGAGAGTGACGACGAGAAGAACCGATATCTTCAAGGTATGCATCTAGAGAAGAAAACAAGAACAAAAACTATATTGTCATATTTTTGTACAAAATTAATTGCAAAGGACAAACTAAAAGCTGGTGCGGATCCGTTTTAAAGAAAAACGTGCGAAACATATTCAAATTAAATGATTAAAGGGATAGTTGAGTTTTGGTAAACAGAGTACAGTTTTGGTCGAACTGAATTTTAGTAACCAAAACCTGCACAATAAAATTACAAACTCGAAAGGAATGAAAAATACAAATGAATATTACTTGTTATCATTAAAAAAGAGCCGTTAAAACTCAAGAGGACACTCTCTAAAAACTCCGTGGTTTCAATCATTTAAAATAAAATATTTTACATGTGATGTTTTGTTGAAATAGAGATTGGATGGAGAAATAATCAACAACTATTTAAAACCCTCTTTTGTAAATTTTTGAAAAGAGGAAGCATTTTTAAATTTTATTTTGAACCGCTGGTTCAAAATTATCGAATAATTGTGGGGCCCCACAATTATTACAAATGGTTATGTTTATGGATATTTCAGCCATTTCTGAACCGATTTTTATCAAATGAAGTTTATTCTGTCATTAGAATTGTCATTAAAAATGCTCTTTCAAATTTGACACTCAGTTTTTCATTATCTCACAATCAAATTATTTGGTATAGCGCCCTTTATACCAAAACTCAGATTGAGTAACAAAACGCCACGGTCATTTTTGTATTAGCAAATTTATAGCAGGGTCAAAGTAAAAGTGAAGTAAAGCTTGAAACTCAATCTTTTAGAAGCACAAATTTATACAATAATGCTTTAATTGGACTTTTTATTGCAACGAAACTATGACAAGCGAAAAGCAATTTTGTTTTTGTTTACATTTTTTTATTGAAATGATATCATCAACAAGCAAAACAGCCATTGTCACGTGTGTACATTATTATTAGAAACATCATTGCAAGGGCACGTGAAAAGTGAAAAACATTTCCAAATGAAATAATTGAGTAAATGAAAAAACAACGCAATTTTCTTATTTTTCATTAAATAACTAATTGCAAGGACAAAAAAAAAGACAAAAAAAACATTTTAAAACGCAATCATCAAGATTATGTTTTTGTAATTTGTAAATAAATGTTGTTTTATTGCAATAAGAAGCGAACAAATACAAATATTTCAAGCAATTAATAAGAAACAAAAAGCCATTGCCATGTTTTTCTTCAGAAAATTTATTTCAAGGATTAGCCAAAAGAGAAGCATATTTTAAAATTAAATCATTGAGAAAAAACTTACTGTTACTTAAAATTAGAAAGGGCAACTCGGCAGCAAGAAGCAAGAGGAGAACGTTTTCAAAAATCATTGCGTAAAAAATTACATTATTATGTTTTTTTATCGGAAGATTAATTGCAAGGAAAAGCGAAGAAAAGCAACAAAAAGCGATTGTCATGATTTCTATCTGAAAACTCATTGCAAAGACAAGCGAAATGAGAAAAATAAAACTTTCTAAACTTTCAACGCTTATGTCACTAATTAAAGCAGACTTTTACAACTATTATGATTGAAGAGCCTAATTCCAAAAGTCTCTAAATCCTCTGTTTCTACTTAATTTGAGAAAGGCGGGTTTCTGTGGCCAACTGAGTACACATACCTATGGGAATATGCTAATAGAACGTTCCAAGTTTTGATTTTGATTGTGTAATTTGTCCTAGAATGTCGATTTCTAGATACCTATACGTAGCTTATTAATGTACTGATAAAGCTTACTCAATTTGTTATGGAAAGCGGATTTAGCGCCTTTTGGAACTAAGCTCTTTAATTCTAGAGAAACAAACGCTCAAAACATACAACTTGTTTGTTACTTACATTTGCTCGCTGGTGTTGAGAAGTCAACTGGAAGAAAGTAAACTGTCGAACTTGCAATTGGTAGCTGTAAATGTCTGACCGATCGATGTGTTGGAGGTGTCACAAAAATCTTGATTATGGGTGAGCAAGCTAAGAATGGTGATGACTTTATAGGAGCTATCCGCATACAGCTCGTGCTTTCACGAGGCTATGACGTGGGCTAAAACATATAAACCCACGCGATTTATTAAATCCTTTCTTTAACCACCCTTTTCTTAATTCATACAACTTAGTATTTCAAACATTGGGAAACTTACCTGAAATATGATAATAAAAATGAACCAAAGAACCCGAAACAAAAGATATTTTGTAAACACCTTTACAACCAACCGTATATGCCTCATGGACCTTGAATAGATAAAATCATATGTCATTGTTTTTTATTTACTAACTCTTTTATTTACACATTTGTATTCACTTTTATTTACTAACCATAACATGGCCTTGTCATATTTGATTTGATTAATTTGTGGATTTGCTCTATTATACAATACAATTATATTAACGTGACGTGCTGTTTATTCCAAACAATTACATCGCGTAAAAGTATGAATAACATCTATTACGTATGCGACAAATGACCCTAAACCTATACGAAAGATAATTATAAGTCACTTATTTTGAAATAAGTAATTATCACTTTGTCGAAACTTCCACTTGTCTTAAAGTGATCTAATAACTTTACAATTTTCCCAAAAGTGATATTTGAGACTTCAATCATATACCAATATCAATGTAAGGCTCTCGAGAATGATATGTCAGATTTTCATAGAAATGGAATTTTAACCTAGTGAAAAAGGAGTAAATCCATGTCTTATTTTATCCCGATCGTTCGCGCGAAGTATCCGAATTTGAATACTATGGAGGATAATATGCCTATGCAAATTCGGATACTATTGGCTACGGTCGAAAGCGTCTACAGACGCTTTAACATTCAATTTTAACTTAATATCCCCTTAATTGGGGAGACATTTGAAAAATCAGAACCCATTTCATTCTTCTGTTACCATTGACCAACCGATAACTTAAGGTACAAGAGAATTGTGAAAGCTCCAAGTGATTTTGGATGAATTTTGGCAGAATTAATGGATCACTTATTAAATCATCCCTTTTAGGGTGGAATTGAATCTAGTTCACGCGTTTCATTTGTAAAATACAGCAGGTTGGCTGCAGTGCTATAGACAAGTGGCCACTAAGACAGGTTTCTTACGGTATGTGATTTTGTCATGTTGCCTCTAACGAAGATTCTGCTAGTATCTTGTAGTTGTTAACATTTTGGCGTTGCATTCAATTTAGAATATTTTACACCAAACAATACTTTACTTTGTATATAATTATATAAGAAAATCTGAATTTCAAATATCAAACAACAAGAAAAACAAAATCTGTCCATTGCATTGATCCTCTCAAACTTGTAAAATCCTGAAATCTAATATTAACCTAAAATCTGCTAGGATATAGGAAGTGTTAGGCTCCTTATAATGGCCTAGTCCCACTAATGCGTATTTCCTTCCGTTTTCTAACCGTTTGACATCCGGTGTCACGCTAAATCCGTACGCACTGCGAAATTCGTACGCAGTCGCATACGCATGCGCACCTGTGGGAAAATTGCCTGCAAAATTCGTTCCCATTCATGCCATTTGTAATAAAGCATGCAAAATCCCTCCTTGAGGCTCCTTGCAGCACAAAGTGTTGTCAAAACCCGACGGTGGATTAAGAAAATCCATTCACGCCATTTAAAAATTTGATAAAACATGTGTCAATTTGTTATTTGAATGAAATTGCGGCGTAATAATGGACACGACGATGTCAAACGGTTAGAAAACGGAAAGGGATACGCAGTAGTGGGACTAGGCCATTATAAGGAGCACCATATATAGGCATAACTGTCTAAGCGCATGCGCATTTGCGACTGGGTACGGATTTCGCAGGTCACGGATATAGCACCACACCGGAAGGTACTATCAGCTAGAATACTAACAGGAAACGAAATAATGCGGACCAAGTTCGGAATGGACTAGTAGGATACCTTTAATTCGGCTCCGTTTCGCGTGAAACGAAACGTCATTTACTGACAGGCCTGCATACTGAAAATTTCGCCGCATTTTGGTCGGATTTATAGCAAACGGAAGGAGATACGCTATACAGGGTGGCCCAGAAATAACGGAACGGGGTACTTGCCATACTAACGACTCATGATGCCCGCCATACTGCATCGAGTAACGATCAACCGTGGGCCATTGTGAGTGTGCGTTCAGCTGTGTATAGAGAAGAAGGGGTACTAACAATGGCGCATGCATTGAACGTTACTAGTTGCTATGACGGGCATCATGTGTCTTCATTATAGCAAGCACCCCGTTCCGTTATATCTGGGCCACCCTGTATAGTGGGACTAGATGATTACTCACTCCCGAAATGTAATGGTTATTTTAAAGGGATAGTCAAGTTTAGGTTAAGGGGGCGCTTCAAGAAATAATTCATTTGTAAGATGATGTAAAATTAAGTGTAAAATTTGAAAGAGCACATTGCATGGTTTTAAACACTAAATCAACTTTGTTTTATCAAAATCGGTTCAGACATAGCTGACATATCCATAAATATGTTTGACTGGTATAAATGCTGCTAAATTTTGTCATTATGACAAATTTGTCGTGGAAAATTTTCGAAGCCCAGACCAAGAAATTTCAACATTTTCGAGCCCTAGGCCTAAACCAGGTTAATGATGGTCGATACCGCCTAAAAGTGGTCTCGAGACCGGCTAAAATTTGAAAAGGGGGGGGGGGGTCAAACCCCCAAAACAGCCATTTTTGGGTCAAGAGGGGGGGGGGGGGGGTTGAACCCACAACCCCCCCCCCCCCCCCCCCCCCCCCCCCCCCCCCCTCCCTCTGGGTACACCTATGATAGAGCGGCTATGTTTTACTCACAGGTCTAAAGAGTGGGAATCTTCTTCTTATACATGTTATAGGTGTACAGCTAGAACGGCATTTTCTGAAGAAAATGCGAACCTTAAAGGGATCTAGTAACTTTGTTGAAATGTGCAAAAAGTGACGAACGATTGATACAATGTACGTCCACTGGGTGTTGTGTGAACATTTCAAGTTAAATGGACGTTATATGGCCGAGTAATGAGCAAACATGCAAAGTTATATTTACTAACTCATCGCACTAACTTTGTTCACGGTTTTGACGGTCTAGTGGATAAAAGGGTACCACCACCCAAAAATAATATTCTTATTAAAGAAAGGTAACATCTTTAGTATTCCATTCCATCAGCAAGTTCACAAAAATATGTTTCCAGAAAGAAAACAAATAATTGGAAACGCATCACCATTCTAAAGCATGCGTTCATGCGGTCTGAATTACGCAGACTGCTATGTGTGCGGTGAATTGCAACGTGTGCAGAGCGAACGAATCGTCCGGGAATCTATTGTTTACAAACGTGCGCGTGAATAGCATTGGCGCACTCGCAAATGGTTGGCCCGTATGGAACCAGGAAATAGCAGTGGTTCCGTAAGTGGTGGAAATGAATTGCTTTGTTAATGAATAACACAACCCTTTGCAAAATGTTGGGTATCTATTTGATATCACAAAACGGTACCAAAACATATAATAATGTGTTGTTCTTTGCCTGGTGGTCCCCTTTAACATCTGTACACTTCAATCGTTAATATCTTTTTAACGAAAGGGAAATTAGAAAAACCAAAACCTGTCCCATGCTTTTATTGTTAATACGAATACAAAAAGGTAGGAGGGGACCGCTAGAATTCCAATTGGATTTTGAGGATTTGGACCATGTTACCCTTTAAGACCAGCAATCGGCTCCAAAAAAGGGTGTATTGAAAGCGGCACATGCATATTGCCAATATACGCGAGTACGTACCACCCCCGGGGCTTAGAGAGATCGGCTTTTTGGGTTAGATAATGACAAATATTTAGTTTTGAATCATGCAAATATAAGCCTGTTTATAATTTAACATTATTCATGAGCATGAGATTTTAGATTGTGTTCGTTAAACTTAACAAAGCTCGACCATGCAGTACACTGTACTTTGTTCCCTCTTCATTCAGTGAGTAAACTATGAGCTCATGGTTATCTAGGTTACGCGGATTGGTGAAAGGGGAGGAGTGTGAAAGAAAATAATGTTTTCAAAGTTTATTGTTTTGTCAGATGACGCATAATACTTAGGGAATTAAAGGGGACCACCAGGCAAAGAACAACAGTCACATAATTTTATGTTTGGTACCGTTTCGTGATATCAGATAGATACCCAACATTTTGAAAAGGGTTGTGTAATTCATAAACAATGCAATTAATTACCACCATTTACGGAACCATCATTATTTCATGGTTCCGTACGCGCCAAACATTTGGGAATGCGCCAATTCTATTCACGCGTACGTTTGGAGACAATATAATCCCGGACGATTCGTTCGCTCTGGACAAAGGTAGTCTTCGTACATGCAGACCCATGAACGCACTACTAAAGATGTTACCTTTCATTTATAAGAATATTATTTTTGGTATTTACACTGAAACAGGAGACAGCGAATGATTATAAACATTATTGTATTCAGTTGTATGCCAAAACCAGAATCAAACTATGAGTTCATGGTGAAAAAGGTATATTTACTGTACTGTAGGTTACAATTTGGGAAAGGAAGGGGGGTGTGGAAAGAAATAATGATTACAAAGTGCAGTGTTTGTCAGATGACGCATAACATTGTACGGAATTAGGTAATATTAAAGTGAAACATTAACTTTATATTTTGTCCCAAATGTGATATTTAAGACTTCAATCACATACCAATATCAATGGAAGATGTACTCTTGAGAATGCCATGTTAGATTTTCATAGAAAAGGAATAATGTTATAACCTAATTAAAAAGAAAGAAGAATACATCGATGTCTGTCTTATCCCGATCATTCGCGTGAAGTATCCGAATTCGGATACTATTATGAAGGATCTAGTCTCCGAATTTGGATACTCTTGACTACGGTCGAAAGCGTTTATAGGCTCTTTAATATTCAATATTTAATATCTCCATAATTAGGGAGACATTAAAACAATAAAAACCCATTTAATTATTCTGTTACTACAGCCAAACAGCAATGTACAAGAGAAGTGTGAAAGCTCCAAGTGCTTTTAGTTGAAATCGTACAAAGTTTTCACTTTAACAATGATGACGGCATCGTTTTATTTGGTTTGGTTGTTTGCCAAAATCATACATTTGTTTTTAAAGAGCTTGTACCATAAATGGGGCTGTCAGAGGAACAAATTACGTCGGAATAGAGACTGAATGTTTGGTCTATATGGTAAATATTATATAAGATGATTTTCGTTGCATTTGTTTGTATTTCAAATTGTACATTGTATCGTGTTTAATTGTATATTACAGGGCACCTTGGTGGACCAGTTGTTTAAATGGAAGGGCAACCCTGTTGAAATAAAACGTTAATAAAGAAAAAAATAATTAGATTAAGTTACTATAATCTCTTTAAGGGAAACAAGAACATTTACCGATATAGACAGGTTCCAAAAATGGTTTTTCTCTGCAGGGGATCATGTATGGTGGCCCATATAGTGAAGGATCTTCTCAATGTCCATGAGCCGCTTGGAAGGAATGCTCCCCAGGGAATGGAGATGGTGCACACAATGTGTGCTGGTTTGCATTATATCCTATGACCGGGGGTAATAATATCATTGTAAAGCGCTTAGAGATGATTATCAATCATATTAGGCGCTATATAAATCGAGTATATTATTATTTTGTTCATATAGGCAGGTTGACTGCTGTAGACAAGTGTTCATTGCACTATCATAGCGTGATATATAAGTAGATTTAGTTTGACCCTGCGGCTTCTGGTATAACAAGGGATCATTGGTAAGAATAATATGAGTCCTTGTTGGATGAATGCCGGAATAATGAATTTATATATTAATATTGTTTTCATTTGAAATAGTTCATTTATTCAAATTTATATAAGTTCATTCATCCAGCAAGGACTCATATTATTCTTACCAATGAGTCCTTGATCGATGAATGACTAATGAATTTATATATCATTGTTTTCATTTTTAATATTTTATTTATTTAAATTTATATAAGTTCATTCATCCAGCAAGGACTCATATTATTCTTACCAATGAGTCCTTGATCGATGAATGACTAATGAATTTATATATCATTGTTTTCATTTTTAATATTGTATTTATTTAAATTTATATAAGTTCATTCATCCAGCAAGGACTCATATTATTCTTACAAATGAGTCCTTGATGAATGAATTGATTTTTATATTTAATTTTTAACTTAGTATCTTTGTGAAACACGCCCTAATACCGTCTGTGCTATTATGATTATCCATCACGAATTTTACAGGTTTAATCAATATAATGTATTGGTGTATACGCAACAACAAAAAAACATATCTTGTACAGTCTTACCTGTTTAATCCAATCCACAAAATTGAATAACATTACGTTTCACTAAGTTAGCCGTGATCTCCACCACGGTGGAAATCAACTCAACCATTTTAATAGCTTTCGTCAACATTCCATGCCCTGTTAACTGCCCCCCGAGACCTAGTGGTATTATAGAGATAATCTCCTCCGGTTACACGCAGTAAACCCATAAGAACGGTGTAAACGGTGATAAAATTCTACTAGAGGCACGAATCTCTCAACCTCTCCTCAGGCCTGAGAAGCGGATATTTTCTAACTTGGGTGAAACGTAATGAGAACTCTAGTGGTTCTCACAGACCTCGTTGTATTCGTATTACCATTAGAAGCAACCGGTTCCGGTTTTCCACATTTCTCTACCTTTATAAAGATATGTATGAGGATTGAGTGAAGTGTTCGGATTTTGAAATCTTTAGTGGATATCTTTAAAATGTTTACAAAATAGGTGCAATGAGTTTGTGAATATCACTTTGCATTTTCGCTAATTACTCGGTCATATGAAATGTATTTAGCGTGGAATGTTCACACATTGATCAGTGGACATATCAAATCACAAACAAAATTCAAAATTGTATTACTCTTCGTAAGTTTTGCGCATGTCAACAAAGTTACTATACTGGTAAACAAGAACATTTACCACTGAAGACAGCTGACCTCTATAAAGACAGGTTCCATCAGATTTCTCCTCTGCAGGGGATTATGCTTGGTGGCCACTATAGGCAGGTTGGCTGCTGTAGACAAGTGGTCCATTGCACTTACTTTATAGCGTGTTATATAAGTTGATTTAGTTTGACCCTGCGGCTTCTGGTAATACAATGGCTCATTTGTAAACAATAAAGAATAATATGAGTCCTTGTTGGATGAATGCCGGAATTGTTTTTATTTGTAATAGTTTATTTATTCAAATTTATATAAGTTCATTCATCCAGCAAGGACTCATATTATTCTTACCAATAAGTCCTTGATCGATGAATGAATAATGAATTTATATATCATTGTTTTCATTTTTGATATTTTATTTGTTTAGATTTGTATAAATTAATTCATCCAGCAAAGACACATATTATTCTTACCAATGAATACTTGACGGATGAATGAATTTATAATATAATTGTTTTAATTGTTTATAGTTTATTTATGAATTGTTTTATAAAAGAATTATCAAAAATGAAAAGCTCATCAAAGTATTGTTATTATCATCATTATTGTTGTTATTATATTATTATGGTTATTATTATTATGATTACTATTTTTATTTTGTATTATTATTATTATTATCATTATTATTATGATTATCATTCTTATTATAATTATTATCATTATTATTGTTATCATTATTATTATAATAATGATAATTATTAATATTATTATTATTATAATCATTATCATTATTATCATACTTATTATTATTACTCCTACTACTAGTAGTAGTAGAAGTAGTAGTAGTAGTAGTAGTAGTAGTAGTAGTAGTAGTAGTAGTAGTAGTAGTAGTAGTAGTAGTAGTAGTACTAGTACTAGTAGTACAGTAGTAGTAGTAGTAGTAGTAGTAGTAGTAGTAGTAGTAGTAGTAGTAGTAGTACTCTTAGTACTAGTAGTAGTAGTAGTAGTAGTAGTAGTAGTAGTAGTAGTAGTAGTAGTAGTAGTAGTAGTAGTAGTAGTAGTAGTAATAGTAGTAGTAGTAGTAGCAGTAGTAGTAGTAGTACTATACTACTTTTACAACATAACATATTATAGTGTTCCCGGAATTTTTTTTTTTATCAAATGCATTATTTGCTAGTTTCGTTATCCATTATAAACGGGAACGTGCGCGTCAGGATTGATTTTCGAATCTGAAAATGATTTAATTGTAAAGTAGCACCTGCTGGAATGCTCCCTAGGGATTGGAGAGAGTGCAATTGCGGGTGTGTTTTCAATGGCCAAGTTAAAAATAATATTATGTGCAGGTCCCTATGGAGAAAAGTACACAACGCACAGAAGAGGCTAATCTGGACAAATGATTTTTTTTAAATGTAACAAACTAGTTTGTTACATTTTTCCTTAGTTTCCTTATATGTTTGAATTAATTATTACAAAAAGCTGTATCGCTTCGGCGATCCCTCGCATATATCCCCAAGTTGATTTTAATCCGCTTCGGGTTTATGTCAGGTTTATAAAGCTTCTGACCACTTGAGCAATGATGAATTAAGGGGTTTCAGGGAAGAACGCCGTCGTAGGGTTTTCTATAGCTCAGTCGGTAGAGCACCGGTCTAGCAATCCGGAGGTCTCGGGTTCGAATCCCTTTCGAATCCCATTTTTCTTTGCTCACTTTTAATCACAATATATTCTTGGTCAGTTTCCTTATATGTTTGAATTAAACTAGAAAAACGACAAACATAATAATTACAATACTTGCTGGCAAGTAGGCACGTAAATCTGTGGTATGTACCGATGGGTTGAACTATGTTGAAGTGACGTTTGATGGTGCCGACAACGATCTTGCCTCCAATATTTAGATATGTTTTCGCGTTGTTTTCTTCATTAAACAAAAATATGTTTATTATCATTTTTTTTTTTTTTTTTTTTTTGGGGGGGGGGGGGGGGGGAAGCCATGCGTATTTCAAATAGTAAAACCAATAAACAACAATGAAACAGAAGCGCACATAAGAATCTTTCTTTACATGTATGTATTAACCATAACATTCCTTAAACGTTAACATTTTGTGGGACCTTATACATGTTATATAAGCAATAATTTTGAGATGGCCATGACATACCTCAAAATGGAAGTTTACTTTATATTACGTGATAAACAGGTCAATACATTTGAATTTTAAAATCGTTGGATAACAAAATATTGAGCCGTGCCATTTCTAACAATAAATATTAAATGCTTATTAAGGGATCTAGTAACATTGCCCAAATTCACAAAACTTCATTAGGAATCCAGTGGTTCTCTCATACATTGTATTCGTAATACCAATATAAGTATGGAACAGGTTTGGGTTTTATGAATTTCCCTTCCGTTAGAACGATAATTACGATTGAAGTGTTGGATAGTCATAACTGTGTACAAAGTCAGTACAATGAGTAAGTAAATTTGACTTTGCATTTTCACACATTACTCGGCCATATAACATTTTTAACAACGTGAAATGTTCACACAATACTCAGAGGACACAATATATATCAGATCACAAAACTACACATTATATTAACCATTCATCACTTTCTGCATATGACAGCAAAGTTACCAGAACCCTTTAATAATAATAATAATAATAAAGAAGTCTTATAATGCGCCAATTCCACCTTTTTCAAGGTGTCTCATATAGATCTGTGCGGAAAATTGTGTTTTACTTGATAATTGTATGAAATGAATTTGAATTAGTAAACTAATAAAGAAAGCGATGAGACAGCGCTGCTTCATTCTTTGATGGAATATGAAATACAAACTTGTTATACTTTTCATGAGACACTTATTTTCTTTCAGTGTAACCATGGTTACGGAATCTTCACCCGAGAAAGCCACGACACACCTAAATATTGAACCCTACTTGGTTGTTAAATTAATATATAATTTTAATCGATTAGGCGAAAACAAAAAGATGCAAAGTCACCCCTTTCGAACCACGCATTGATGAAGTATGAAATTAACATTTCATATTTGTCCGTGAGATAATCCTTTTCTATAGATATTCTGTGATGGCCCTGAGATTCTTACCTCATAGTTTTGTCAATAAAATATCAATTAGTAAAAATCAATAAAGAAACAAAGTAGCCGTTTTCTAACCATAGATGTTTACATGTGGCCGCAAATATTTTTAAAATCATATTTGTCGTGATTTTCTTTTATTTGCACGTAGATCTGTGATGACCGTGACAAGCTTGGAAATGGTGTTACACCTGACAAACTTGTCAGTAACCTTTAATGATTAGGATTCAATTGTTCATCATTTATTTGAAGACAAATATTGGGAGTAAGTTTGTATACCATTCAACTATTTCCCTACTTTTTTGGTCCGTTTATTGCATATTGACATGTGCGGCTCTGTGACGACAGTCCGCGGTTACGGCGGTTTATACTTGCGTGTTAGCTAGTGCCAGGCTAGACAGAAATACCCGTCTCTTCATGGGATTGATTATATATCGGATTTTTTAGATACTATAACAAAATCCGATATATAATAAATCCAATGAAGAGACGGGTATTTCTGTCTAGTGCCAGGCGGGCTACAAAAGTGGCTAAATAACCGAAGTCATCATATTGTTAGATATCATGAGATGCACAATAACAACAACACAAACAACAACAACAACAAAAACAACAACAACAACTATTACTACTACTAGTACTACTACTACTACTAATAATAATAATGATAGTAATTATAATAATAATAATAATAATAATAATAATAATAATAATGATACTTCTAATACTACTACTACTACTAGTACTACTACTACTACTACTACTACTACTACTACCACTACTACTACTACTACTACTACTACTACTACTACTACTAATACTACTACTACTAATACTACTACTACTACTACTACTACTAATAATAATAATAATAATAATAATAATAATAATAATAACAATTATAATAATAATAATAATAATAATAATAACAACAATAATAATAACAACAATAATTAAGATCTAACAAAACTATGCTCTCTTATCAAAGCGGGCAGGGTAATATTGATTATAATAATAATGATCCTACTCATAGTCAACATGTTATATTGTTATTTCGTTTTTAACATTTGTTTTTAATCACACAAAATGATGACTTGCAGGCTTTAAAGTCTAACCACAAAGACAAACTGTCAACAAAACAAAGGAGAACAATCAGCTGACGTAATCATTATATTCAGCCAATCACAACCAATCTTGTTTATTTGCTTACATTTTACGCCATTATGGCTTATGAAATGAAACGTTTTTACGCGCATGTGCGTTTCAAAGTTAGTGTTTTTTCTCTCAATACTAAACTTTTATTGGTTTACTTCAGAAGTACAATAAAGCTTAAAGGTATCTAGTATTTACTAGTAACATTGTCCAAATCGTCAAAATCCAATTGGAATTCTAGCCGTTCCCTCATACCTTGTAATTGTATGCATATCAATAATATAGAAGCATGCATGGGACAGGTTTCGGTTTTTCGAATTTCCCTTTCGTTAAAAAGATATTTACGATTTAAGTGTTCAGTGTTAAGATGTTAAACTATCTACTGGATAGTCGCAACCGTGTACGAAGTCAGTGTAATGAGTTAGTGACTATCACTTTGCATGTTTGCTCGTTACTCGGCCATATAACGTAGATTTAACTTGAAATGTTCACACAACACCCAGTGGACATATCACATAACAACAATATACGTCGTATCAACCATTCATCACTTTGTGCACATGTCAACAAAGTTACTAGATCCCTTTAAAAGTAAAAATCATGCACACATTCAAAAGTTAGTGATTTTTGTCAACCACAATACAATGGTACACAATCATTATTATACGTTACTAGTCGACTATACATTCGATATAATATGTATAAGTAGTATAGACTATATTTTTAAGATAACCTCGATCAACCTAAGTCAAGCTTACATTAATTTGTCTTTGGGGTGTCACGCCATCAAGCTTGCAGCTTATTGTCACTTCCCATGCAACTCTCTTACTATACTGTATACTATTATGTTGTATAGTTATTCCTTATTTACTTATTTTGTATACAATTGTTTAGTGTAATTAAGCAAAATTGCGATATTTATGTTTTGTATTATATGTTGTTAAATAATTGTTTTGTATTTATGTTATATATGTTTTGATGTAAGTTGCAAAATAAATGAAAATGAAATGAATGAAAATCAAAGTTTACTTCAGTTAGGGAAATCATGGAAGACCAGCCACGGCGCTGATTGGGCTATCCCTCCGATACCATTTTCATTTATTCACAATGAATTATAAACAGAAATTGTGGAGTGCTCATTTTGTAAAAAAAAATTAATTTCGATTTTGGAAAATAAATACATTTAAAATACAATTACGAATGCAAACCTGCAAACCTGGATTATAAAGAGTTGATGTAGATTATCATACATTATAGATTCACCAATGTGTTATTTTTGTAAAAGATTTCCAGAAACTTTGAAACACATTAATTGATTGTAATTAAGGCGGTAGCTCCTATATATGCAAACAACTTGTGGGTTTGATTGATAAGAAGGTTAATAATGCATGCGCAACAGTTTATTCTGATTTTAATCATATATTTGGTGTGGAAACTGGGAGTATTCATGATAAGTGCATCTCCTTTTTGTTTTTGTATCTCAAGTATTTTATTATTCGGTGTAAGTTCCAAAAAAATAAGCTAGATTTTCAAGCTTTTGTTGCAATTGTGAAAATGAAGCAAACTATTGTAAACTTATCTGTATTTTGTTGTTTTGTTTGTTTAAAAACATTGTTCATGTTTTGTTTTGAATTAATACAAACATAAATAAAAAGAAGAAAGCTTATCATTCATTATAAAGAGTTGTGTATCATGTGACCCGATCTTATAAATCCACTCCAAATCCACGTGTATACTACACAAAAGCATTAGTTTGTGTCGCTGATTGTCCCCAAGAGGCCGCCATCGATTTCAAGCTTACAGCTCATGATGGCGGTCTCCTGCGTTTATGTGCTTTATTTATTACTTCAAATTGATAAAAAAAATTTTGTACTATTCTTTATGTATAATTATCACTTGTAATTATATTGTAAATACTCGAATCATGTTTTGTACAATTATGATTATGTATTGTTTTGAAAAAATGCAGAAATAAAACAAACAAACAAACAAACAAAACTCGCAAAACAAAGATAAAGATGCTGATAGCCTAATAAACATACACTGTTAAAAAAATCCTCCTATCCGGGTCCAATAATTGGATGTAACCCAGCTGCATCCATTAATTGGCTTCGTGGGCACCTGTTTTTGGACCAGTGTGGGTCCGTACAGTGGAGCTCACGCAGCACCAATAATTGGTTCAGTACAGACGTGGGCAGTATTCTGGGCACCTATTATTGGAGCTCCTGGAATCCCTATTTTGAAGTTATAGGGTATATATGGTATACTGGATGCAACCCAGCTGCAACCATTAATTGGCTTCGTGGGCACCTGTTTTTGGACCAGGGGGTCCGTACAGTGGAGCTGACGTAGCACCAATAATTGGTTCAGTACAGACGTGGACAGTATTCTGGGCACCTATTATTGGAGCTCATGGAATCCCTATTTTGAAGTTATATGGTATACTGGATGTAACCCAGCTGCAACCATTAATTGGCTTCGTGGGCCCCTGTTTTTGGACCAGTGTGGGTCCGTACAGTGGAGCTCACGCAGCACCAATAATTGGTTCAGTACAGACGTGGACAGTATTCTGGGCACCTATTATTGGAGCTCATGGAATCCCTATTTTGAAGTTATATGGTATATATGGTATACTGGGCACCTATTATTGGAGCTCATGGAATCCCTATTTTGAAGTTATATGGTATATATGGTATACTGGGCACCTATTATTGGAGCTCATGGAATCCCTATTTTGAAGTTATATGGTATATATGGTATACTGGGCACCTATTATTGGAGCTCATGGAATCCGAATATTGGAGTTCAACTGCACTGAGATCACTGGGGCATATGGGCACTGAATATAGGACCTTTGCTTATCTCGATTCAATTATTATTTCACTTGTGGACACTAATTTTGGACTTTACTGGGCCTGTACTACACTTTAGTCTCCGGTTTGTCTCATTAAAAAGGCACACCAACAAATGCAATAGTTTGAATACATTTTGTTTATGTAAACATTCATAGAATACATGTGAACAAATGTCATTCAATTGACAATCGAGTACTAGTGAATGAACATAACTGAAGTGTGAAAATATGTCACAAAAACAATAATACCATGAATATTATGCAGCATCTTACAAGATTTACCTAAAGACACAGAGAGGCTGGGCTTTTTCATGTTTTAAAAGGCACACTAGTAGGAAAATAGCAGATGTGGCTTTGATGATATATTCTACATGATCCCCTATCATGACACCCTACATGTATGGAGGGTGGTTAGGCCAGATATGATAATATATTTTTCTTCAGACCCCTCCCCCTCCGGACAAGACTGCTCATCAATGCCCCCCCCCCCTCCCACAACTGTCAAGCTACCCCACCACCCTCCAGACATGGAGTCCCCCCCCCCCCCCCCCGGATAGTTTCCTTATACAAATGGCAGATAATCATATACAGTACATGTGTATATGGCTGCAAAATACACCAGGTATGGCTGCAAAGGCCTGCAATATTAAAATATCTCACTGTATACCTGAGTTACATGCTCAAATTGCCTAAAGTCCATAGCGACATCATACATTCAAAATAATGTTCACAACTCTCTAAAATCTAATGTCACCAAGATACAAATGCATATGGGCATTTCCACGGTAACTCACGTTACATTTTGAACTCAAAATTAGGTCGTTGAGATCAATATCCTTAAAGCCCAATTAGTGATACGAGTTACTATATGTGAATGAGCATCATGCACCTCCATCCTACCTCACAGCAACATTACATCCACAGACTCTAATGAGAACTATGAGAAAAAACTACAAATGTCGGTAACTCACGTTACATAATTTGGACATGCAAAAATTTGGCATATATTATATTCAAAAGTTTCCTCAAACAAGAAACAGAGAGACTCTAAAGTCTATTGTGTCAAAGTCATGGACTAACAACATACATCACAGAGTATGGTAAAAATTCAAATTGTCTTACATTCTCCAGGTATCGTCATGTGAAGCGGTAACTCACGTTACAGTTTGTC
Organism: Echinarachnius parma; assembly: GCA_037951105.1. Lineage (NCBI taxonomy): Eukaryota > Metazoa > Echinodermata > Echinoidea > Clypeasteroida > Echinarachniidae > Echinarachnius > Echinarachnius parma. The sequence goes on along the minus strand of JBAMJV010001264.1, from coordinate 24,381 downwards.
CGCATGATCACAAGACAATTTTTTGTCATGATAATCCAAAGCAAACTTACCAAGACAACTTTTTTTCACAAACAAACTCCATGAATAAAGAATCTAAATTGATTTGAACATTGATCTGACAGTAATTAATCCCATTTTATCCATGAGATTACCAAAAGGCAGGAAACTTTACATTTAGAATACCAACTTGAAGATAAATTTCATTTTTAATTGAGTCGTTTTCCAAGCTTTCATTTGTACTGAGACAAAAATTGTATTCAACAAAATGATATGAAACAGAGTCTATTTCATTAAATTACACTCTTTTCCAGTTAACAAATGCATCAGAAATTGAGGATTTAATTGAGAATTTGATTTGATTGTTTTTTTTTTTATTTTACTAGATTTCAGGCTATCTAGATAAAACAAGTCAATCTCACTGCATGTGTACATGCAAAATACAATGCTCACAACAAACTGTCCAATCAACAGAGTACACATAATAAATGGGTAATAAACCTGAGTTGAAATGTGTACTAAACGTGAATTGAAAGTACCCTTCAACAACATCCAAATTGCTTAAAGTCTATATACAAATGCATGTACAAAATGCCATGACCATCGGACGGAAGATCTCACTGTATCATATCAACAGAGTACACATAATAAATGGGTAATAAACCTGAGTTGAAATGTGTACTAAACGTGAATTGAAAGAACCCTTCAACAACATCCAAATTGCTTAAAGTCTATATACAAATGCATGTACAAAATGCCATGACCATCGGACGGAAGATCTCACTGTATCATATCAACAGAGTACACATAATAAATGGGTAATAAACATGAGTTGAAATGTGTACTAAACGTGAATTGAAAGTACCCTTCAACAACATCCAAATTACTTAAAGTCTATATACAAATGCATGTACAAAATGCCATGACCATCGGACGGAAGATCTCACTGTATCATATCAACAGAGTACACATAATAAATGGGTAATAAACCCGAGTTGAAATGTGTACTAAACGTGAATTGAAAGTACCCTTCAACAACATCCAAATTGTTTAAAGTCTATATACAAGTGCATGTACAAATTGCCATGACCATCGGACGGAATATCTCACTGTATCATGTCATGGAAAATACAATGCTCACAAATACAATGCTCACAAACTCAATCAACACAGTACACATACTAAATGAAAAAAAAAGAAGAAAAAAAAAGAAAAGTGTCAATAACAGTGTAGCTAGTTTGGGAAAAATAGCGTTTGGCGCAAAGTGTGAAATCTTAAAACAGTTGTATAATCTCACAGATTATGAATTGACCTTACATGTATCGCCACAACCATGATAGGTGGCGCCACCTGGAAGACACCCTGTAATGGCAGGGTCAATAGAAGAATTGTGTATAAGTTCGAGTTAAATCCTGAACATATTTCGGGAGAAATAGCATTTGCTGCAATTGTCACTTGACCTTATATACACAGCAACATGGTGAACATTGTGTGCAAGTTTGAATGAAACCCCCTAAAGACTCTATAGTAGGGTGGTTAAGATGTCCGCCACTGCAATCTGGGGTACAATTGATTTAGTACCTTTATCATATTCCTTGGATAAAACGAAAAAAAATTATCCAAAGAGACACTCTGTATCTATGCAAATTCGGCCTAATTTCCATAATTTATGTAAATTTATTCATGAAAATGGGATATTTCATGAAAATTGTGTTTTTATTGACATATTTTATGGGGAACATATTCCTTAGATCAAAAGAAGAAAATTCAATTAAATAGACACCCTGTTTATATGCAAATTAGGTCTAATTTCCATAATTTATGCAAATATATGGATGGGAATGGGATATCTAAGCCAATGGTATTTTTGTTGACATATTTAGGAGAACATAATCCTTGGATCAAGAGAAAAAAAAATGATCCAAAGACACACTTTGCATTTATGCAAATTAGGCCTAATTTCCATAATTTATGCAAATGTATTCATGGCCCCAGAAAATAACTTCCCAAAAATAAAGCCACACAATGACTTGGTCATCATGTTCATCAGGACTGTCGACAGCAACATCATCCTCTGGAGCCTCATTTTGATCATTGTTCTCAAGCTGACCATGTATAAATTGTTCTTTAATATCCGAGATGAGAATTCCTTTGTGGTTTCTTGACAAGTGTGATGTGAAGGAAGAATGCACTGCAAAGTGTTTGTCACATCCTTTCGCTGGACATGGGAAGTTATCTTCATGCTCCCTGTAGTGTGACACCAACTCCCTCAAGGTAGCGCATACAGCTGCACATACCGGGCATATAATTTTCACATTCTGCACACTTTGGGTTGAATAATAAACATGATGGTCCCTATGAACGTGAGTCTTAAAACTTCCATAAGTTTTAAATGTTCTGACACAGCCATCTAAGCCACAAGTGAGGTTGAAGTGAGGGTCATGGCTGTGGAGAGTCGACACATGTCTCAACAGTCTTGTTATGTTGGTGGAGATGGTACCACAAAGAGGACAGTTCAGCATTTTCCAGGGGAATCATGTTGGCAGGAAACTGTGGAAAACAGGAGAGAAATCTTTTGAAACAGCCGGAGTGAAAATAAAAAGGCAGGACAAGGTAAAAGGCCTTACAGTGTTTGAACCTAAATCTCAGCCTACACCACCCCTAACAAATAGTGTTGTGTTCCAAATATCGCACCTTTCCTCAGACTAGAGTAAAAGGTGTCAGTGTCACCTTTCTCCAGGACAAGGTAAAAGGCTCAACAGTGTTTGAACCTAAATCTCAGCCTACACCACCCCTAACAAATAGTGTTGTGTTCCAAATATTGCAGCCCCCCCCCCCCCCCCTCTAAAAAAGTGTTGCACCTTTCCTCAAACTAGAGTAAAAAGCATCAGGCAAAAGGCCTGACAACCTAAATCTCAGCCTACACCACCCCCAACAAATAGAGTAGCATGTTTCAAATCTACCTCTTCAAGCCTCACAGCCTACCCCACAGCCTCACACACTACTCACTAGACTCGGTCACAGTGGCATGCCACTATAGAAGGGCGACACCCCTTTCAGGCCATGGCCGTCACGTGGGGTGCCACTATACACGAACAGAATATTGTGGGCTGTTTTCCGAGAAAAATTTTGTTTGTGCACAGTGTTATGCCACTATATGCGCGACAAATACGGTACATTTAGTGCTAATCTACAAATAAACATGGAAACCAAGTTAACCCCCCAATATTAAATAATATTTTGGGCGGACATGTTCACGAAAAAATACATTGCCAAAAACAATTATTATTGCTCAATTTAGTGTTTTGAGGCTCAGCCATAGGCATGGCATGGCACAGCATAGAATATGCTATTTGGTAAAACTCCAGAAAAAAATAGCCCCCCCCCCCCCAAAAAAAAAAAAAAAAAAAAAAAAACTAAAAAAAATTTAATCTAAAATAGATTTAGAATTAGATCTAATTTGTATTTCATGATCAATGAGGGAATGACACACTTTTGCATACAAAAAAATATAAGATACCATATTAATCTAAACTATGAAAGGTTATGATTTTTAAAATTTATTCTGAAAAGATTATGACTTGGCGATGTATTTTGGCAGAGTTATTGATTTTTTTTTTTTTTTTTTTAAGATATAATTGAATAAAACGCTGGCGGTCGGTTTATTATCCGAAACTCACGAAAATCTGTTCAGTACCCTCTAACTTCGCTTTGTATGTATTGCATATTTGCATGTAGTATGAAAGGGATGGATCGAGATCGGTGATATGATTTCCATCACCAATAATGGATAGTGCCACCAACGAGAGTGATTAGCACAATCAAAGAGATCAGCATAATAGCAGTAATCGCAATGAATCATGGCAAGTATGGCTTTGAAATTTCATACACAGAATAATACACGTATTATATCTACTTAGTTTTAACCATTTTGAAATTTTGGAACGATTTTGGTAAAGTGTGCTACTCCCTTTAAAGGTACTGACTGCAATGTTAATTTGGGGCGCAAATTAACTTTTTTGAAGGTAAAAATATGTTATTATTTTTTTTGATTTTTTTTTCTTTCTGAATTTCTACTTTTACACGAAAAAAACCCACGAAAATAGATTCACACTGCAGTCAGTACCCTTAAGGGATTTCGCTTTTTAGAACATTACATTACTATAGAGTGATAGACTGCCCACTCTGTCTCGGTGTGAGTGGAGTGCAAGTCAACAACGTCATAGACGCCGTCCAAAGTTAACCGGGGGGGTGCGGGGGGGGGGGGGGGGGTTGGAAAATTTGGGGATAGTAGGGGGTGGGGGTTGGAAAAAATTGGGGATAGCAGGGGGTGGGGGGTTGGAAAAAAATTGGGGATAGCAGGGGGTGGGGGGTTGGAAAAAATTGGGGATAGCAGGGGGTGGGGGGTTGGAAAAAGCTGGGGATAGCAGGGGGTGGAGGGTTGGAAAAATCTGTGGATAGATGGGGGTGGGGGGTTGGAAAAATCTGGGGATAGATGGGGGGTGAGGGGTTGGAATTGGAAACAATTGAGAATAGCAGGGGGCGGGGGTTGGACAAATTGTGGATCTAGCATTAGTGGGAAAATCTGGGGGTTGGGAGTTTGGAAAAATCGTGATACATGGGGGTTTGGGGATAAATCTGGAAATGGTGGGGGTCAAAATATCTGGGGATAGATGGGGATTGAGTGGGAAAATTTGGGAATAGAGGGGATAGAGGGGAATAGAGGGATAGAGGGGATAGAGGACAGATAGAAGGGGGGTATAAATTGTTTAGAGGGGTAGGGAACCACAAATTTAAGGATAGAGGGAGTGGGGTAGGGTTTAAAAAAATGGATAGGAGGGGGTAAGGGGTCGGGGGGGGGGGGAAAGGGGATAGTGGGGGGTTAACAATTTTGAGAATAGAGGGGGGTGGGGGTCATCAAAAATGGGGGGTAGCAGGGGTGGGGGGTTGAAAAAATGTGGGGATAGTAGGGGGTGGGGGTGGAAAAACTTGGGGATAGCAGGGGGGGTGGACAAATTTGGGGATAGCAGGGGCTGGTGGGTTGGAAAATCCAGAGGATAAGGAGGGGTGGGGGGTGGAAAAAAATGGGGATAGGGTGGGTGGGGGTCCCAGTGGAGCGCAGCTCCCCCCCCCCCCTGGTTAACTTTGGACGGCGTCATAAGAGTTAATAAATTTTAAACAGTAACACCTGTAGTAGACAGTCTAGCCGGGGTACAAGTACATGTGTGTCCCGAGATTCGGTGACCAGAAGCACCGATAATTGGTGCTCTCACAAGCTATAATAATGACTGAACCTGCCCCAGGCAATGGAGCTGGACCGGCTCCAGCAAATGGATTGCCTAGCCGAAAACATGTGCGCGACATCATCAGAACATGTGCGAAGTCACGTACTCCCGGTTGTGTAAAATTGCCGGTCAGATTGAGCGTGCTGCTATTTTGACAGCGCGCGCTGCATTTTTACAAATCTGCACGCGCGGATGACGTCATCCACAAACTTTGATCTTTTTTTGATCAATCGGTCAGAAAGGGTCAATTTAAATCACTAAAACGCCAGATTTGCTTGATAAATGTCCATGATTAATTGTGGAAATTATAATTTGAATTCACATTTATCTCCTTTTGTCCAAAGATTGAGTTTTTTCCTTACTTGGTGGAGAATAAAAATGGTTTAAAATGTGTGTAATAATCATGTGAAAAGACGCACCATTTGTTGCCTTAATTTTGTTCCTTTCATTTTTGTCAAATCAGTTTTTTGGATATATTGTCTATTTTATTCCGGTAAAAGAAGGTATGAACTACCGTTTCTAAGCCAGTAACAGATCACTTTGTTTGTGGATTCAATTTCTTTCTGATAACAAATATTTGTTATGGACTATCATACATCGCTGGAAAGCCAAAATAGTACAGATTACGAATATCGTCAATTCAAGCTCATTCCGTCACTAATAAGCAAATCACTGCGCATTTTACGAACCCCTTACACTACGCCAGTAATGGATCACCACTACTCCAGTAACGGATCACCTGGCTTTATTTTAAAAATAATTGACCAATTATCTTACTTTTTTCATCAAAGTGTTAGCAAACTAGGAAATAATATCCATGTAAAAATTTAATTCTTAAACGTTCTTCCTTATTTAGTTATGAGGAGTTGAATTCTGCCAAACTGATCCCTATGAAATGTTAGCAAAAATCACACAAAAACCCAATTTTACCAAAATATCAAAATATTTTTCGATTTTTAAGTAAGAAATATCACAGATTTTAATTAAATACACTGTTACAGCAAACAAAATTTTATTATGATCTTTTGTTTTGTTTTTTATAAAGATTTGAAAATGGGTGATCCGTTACTGGCGTAGGTAATTTCTGCTGTAATTATGCATTAAAACTTGCCTTTTTTAACTATAAACCTGCACCCAAACACCCGGAAAATGTTGTGGGGTGTTCAACAGAACATCTTTCTGTGTTAATCATATATTAATTCTAGATACTTCGGCATATTTTTTATTTTTAAACATTTTGTTTAAAAAAATATTTTTATTTTTTCCCCCGCTTTTTTCTTGAAAATCTGAAATCTGAAATCACACGCGCGTAATGTAACGCCGAGTGCCGATGCCTAACTAGATGACACTATTTTGAAGGCTAATTTCTCAATTTTGCGTGATGATAATGGGACGGAGGTTTTAGAAAGGAGATGATAAAGTTGATATTAGATCCACATTCCTCTTCCAGTTATGAAAACTTAAAAAATTAGATAGTCACAAACGTCTTTATGCATCAATTTGGGTAGGTGATCCGTTACTGGCTTAGAAACGGTACATGTGTTTTGATTTTTATAAAGTCTCATTGCCTGGGCAGATTTTTTCCAATAGTCGTTCAAAAATGATATCTAAAAACGATTTCATGACAGAATCTGGCTTTCATTTCGCCAGGCCCAGGCCATTTCATGTCGTAATCCTAGCATTAATTTCCGTAAATCTGTATTTGTCTAATATTGGGAGTTATTTTAGGGACATGAAAATTCTATAAAAGTTCACGAGTCCAGTCATTTACCTCAAATCCTCAATAAATCTGTTTTTATAAATATAACTCTTCAAAAAGTGTCTAAAAGCAGCAGACTGGTTAGTCGTACGGACGCTGTACAGAAATTTGGCCGTCTGCGCGGGCACTAAAACCCAAGCGCGGTTCGATGCTTGGCCTAAAAATGCCAAGTCAAATACGCGCATCTCGTGACACTGGCTTGCGGATCGCCAGGCCAGCGCGGTAGCGCTGGCGCGCGCATGCGATCCGTAGAGTTATTTGCGGACGGGCGTACGTGAAGTGCCGCGGACAGGAATTCCGCTCTATTGATGATAGATTCACCACCGATCTGTCAAAAACGCTACCGGGGGACTCCAGAAACATTCCTGCATCACTGATAGTGTTACAATAATCATAAAACATCATGCTTACCACTCAAAATACAAGTCTCCAGTTCCGGATTCCCAGACGAACGCCGGTCACAAAATGGCTGCATATCACGTGGTACTCTGAGCCGGGAAACGATTCGCTAATTCCCGGCGCGGCGCGGCCAGCTCCGGCCCGGCGCGCGGTGCCAGTCGAGTCCGGAACCAAAAACTGGTTCCCGCCTACACATACCGTTATGGGCACCAATAACTGGACCCAATAAGGTCATTGTTTTTATTGAGCACCAATATTTGGAGCTGCCACGAGAAGTTTTTCTAACAGTGTAGTATGACGTCATATATATTAAAGGAAACCCTATACAGAGTCGGTTACTTCTGACTAGTTTTGTATAATGTATTATTTGTCAGAATCCGAATGCTGTGAGCGGTACTGGTGTAGAAGTGCTCGTGGATTCGCCATAACTATCCAGGATAACATAGGCCAGGTAAAGTCACATAGATTTTAAGCTGATCTTAAATCATAATTTAGACTGTGGGAAATTATTGAAAAACATTTTGATAAAAATCATTGATATTTTATCAAAGAGACTTCAGGATTATGAATGAAGTATATTTGGTTTTAAAGGACCGAGATTTATTTGGAGTTTTGCATTGAAATGATTATGATTACAATTATAATTATAATTATTATTGTTAGTATTATTATTAGTAGTATTATTGTTATTATTTGTACTATTTTTATTATTATTAATAGTATTGTTATTATTATCATTATTATTATTGTTGTTATAAGTAGTATATTATTATTATTGTTATAAGTAGTATTATAAATATTATTAGTATTATTAGTTGTAGCAGTAGTAAAAGTTAAGTAGTGGTAGTAATTTTTTCAACTTTTATTTTAGGGCAAACAGTTTCGACTGTTTTGACCATCAATTTATCAGCGATTAATTGGAACAATTTTCTTTATATATCCCACTTCAGGAGGTGATAAAAGTGGTTCGAACCTTCAAGTGCTGTGCGGGGTGTTGCTGGTGCGCCAACACCGACCACTGTGCCTTCTTCGTCGCAGTGGAAAGCCCACCTGGCAACGTCATTGGATACGTCAGGCAAACGTGAGCGCTATAGGGGGTATCCCACTGAGAGGCGAACGTTTGCGAACGTTAGCGAATTTTGAAAAATTTGGATTCGCCAACTTTTCTGACGAATGTTAGCGAATGTTAGCGAAAATCAGGGTTTGCCTCTGCCACCCTGATTTTTGCCAACATTTGTCAGAAAAGTTGGCGAATCCAAAATTCGCAAACGTTCGTAAGCATTCGCCGCTCAATGGGTCGATTGCATTTAGGAACCATATGGTCATGTAATCGCTAGCATTGGCGAACGTTAGCGACACCGTCTTAAAACCGTTTGCGAACGTTTGCAACTGTTTGCGAAAAAATAAATTCGCAAAGAAATTTTGAACATGTCCAAAATTTCTTTGCGACAAGAAAAACTGTTTGCGACAATTAAAACCGTTTGCGAATTTTCTTGCAACCGTTTGCGACCGTTCACGAACCTTTTGCAACCTTTAACGAATCCTGACGAAATCCCAAATTTGCTATAATTATTCGCAAACGTTCGCCTCTCAGTGGGATACCCCCTTATAACTGCCACGCACGGGCGTAGAAATGTCATTGATACCCATTCAACTGGGGGGGGGGGGGGGGGTGGTCTATTCATTCATCCCCCCTGATGAATAGGTATTACGTAAGTCGCTACGCCCGTGTTGCCACGTAATATTCGCTTTATAATGTCCTTGTGTCACGTAACATAAATAATCAACGCCAATCGTTAACAAGATTTTTCGTACCATTATTTGATTAATCAAATAGGATCAAATACTGGGGTAGAAGTCCACTTTAAAGCCCAAGTCCAGTTTCGGGAAAGTAGCCGAATACATCTATATTGATCAGTATTGTTGAATATGTATTGAAATAGGGCTTGTGTGGTAAAATCCGAACCTAATCATCGTTAAATACAGAAATATCGGAAGAAATCAATATCCACCTGTGAAATTCATAAATCCACCGCCCATTCAGATCTGTCTACGCCGCTAGTGCTGGGGGAGATATCGTCAAGCTAGAGAAATGCCCGTATAGCGAACCGCCTCGTGGACACGGCGTAGTTGTAATACACGTAGCGTATGGGCGATTCCTCGTTGGCGATATCTATCTCATCGGCATAAATATATAATTTCGCAAATATATCAATTAGTATAATAGGCGGTTTCTTGGCCAAATTTGGATAATCCTATATTAGTATAATTATATTATTTCACATTATTGGTAATAAGCTTCCATTTCTTTTTTTTTTTAGAGGGGGGCGTTTCCAAAACTGGCCTTTACCTTTAAGAGTATTACAATTTGGATATTTCGATTCTTAATTAAATGAACTCATCCCCGACTCACGAGGGTTCTAAGATTGTATATAACAGGGGCCGCGGAAAGGTATTGAAAGTGGGGGGGGGGGGGGGGGGGGGAGGGGGAGGGGGGGGGGGGCTGACCACATTTGAACTGTTATATATTTTATTATTTTATGCTTATGTATTTAAGCCAGAAAAGTGAGGGGGGGGGGGCTGCACCCCCCGGTTCCGCGGCCCCTAATACACGCACAATTTTTGCTCTGATGACTTACAGACAAAGCCGCCTGTCTCCACATTTCGACATTCTTGACGCCAACCAGATGTGTGTGCTCAAGGTTCGTGGTCATTGGTGTCGCTGTCAGGCCATCTGCTGCACGGACGACATCGACTTCAAGGTAGGATCAGAACTCGATCATAGCTTAAAACGATCTAGTGACTATGTTAACGTTATGCAAAAACTGATAATCTGTGTGTGTGATAGGGGGGTGTTGTAGAAAGAGTTCGATTGTAAAGTCAGATCGATTGTAAAGTCAGATCATGTGACTAAATGCGAAATTCTCATTAGTTCAAATGTGCATATTTTTCTGACTGGCGATTAATTGCAACTGTACAATCGATTGCAACTCTTTCTGCAACGGGGCCCTGGCGTGTCCACCGAGTGATGTGTGAACATTCCATGTTAAAGGTCATTAAGCGTGGGGATGCTACACAGCGGGGCGCCTTTTTGAACTAGGCTAGTATGCGCGCACTGCATAACACTGAGCTAACGTGCATTACGCACCGTGCGCAACGCGTACGCAAAATGGCGCCGCGTATCTGATTTGACGAATCTGAACTACCTTTAAATGAACTTCATATGACCGAGTAATGAGCATAATGCCATGATGCCATAACTTTGTACACATGTTGAAGTCGTCAAGTATGCCAACGGATACTTCCAAATCCAAACACTTCAATCATAAATATCTTAATAACGAAAGAGAAATTCGAAAAAAACGACTATTGTCTATAGCAGCCAACCTGCCCATAGTGGCCACCAAATGTGACCCTACCGAGAAAAATATTGTTATGGAACCTGTGTTTGTTTATATATGTCACCTATCTACAATTATCACTTTTCTTGTGTCTACTTAGATTAGGTGATCATTATATATACACATGTTATAAACAAAACGATTTAATATAAAAACGTATTTGTATGATTTATTTAGTTGATGACAACCGACCTGTCAACTCAGGTTGGCAAAATCTCCAAGCAGTGGGGTGGATGGGTACAAGAATCCTTCACCAAAGCTGACAATTTCGGAGTCGAGTGTAAGTTCAAGATATAGTAATTTCTTTTTTTCCTCATTTTTATAAGAGTCATTTATGAAAGCCGACAATATCGGAGTCAATGTAAGTTTTAGATACAGTTCATTTTTTCTGCAAGAAGCCTTCCCGAAAACGGAACATTTCAGAGTCAAGTGTAAGAAGTTCAATATATATAATTTATAAATTTAAATTTTTACTTTTTTACTTAAAAAAAAAATAACTTTTTTTCATTAGCATGATTAGAGGCCTTCACGAAAGCCGACAGTTTTGGAGTCAATGTAAGTTTTAGATACAGTTCATTTTTGTTCTACAAGAGGCCTTCACAGTTCAGAGTCGAGTGTAAGTTGAAGATATAGTACTTTTCTTTTCTTTTTTTCATTAGAGGCCTTCACGAAAGCCGAAAATTTTGGGGTCAATGTAAGTTTTAGATATACAGTAAACAAACATTTTCTACAAGAGGCCTTCACATAAACGAAACATTGTAGAGTCGAGTGTAAGTTCAAGATATAGTACTTATAGTACTTCTTCATTAGAGGCCTTCATGAAAACCGACAATTTCTGAGTCAATGTAAGTTTTAGATACAGTAATATTTTTTTTACAAGAGGCCTTCACAAAAACGGAACTATTCGGAGTCGAGTGTAGGTAGATCTAGTACATTTTGTTAGGCCTTCACGAAAGCCGACAATGTAGGTGTCGAGTGTAAGATTGGCGAAAGATGGAATGGTTTAATAAAACATTATAAAGAATAAGAACAGTAACTGTAAATAATCCATCGTGAATAAATAAAATTAATTCAGAGGGATATAGCCCATTTAGTGACGTCTTTATATACATGGCTGGTGTAAAAATGAATAAGAGTTTTTCTCCAATGTATTCAAACATGTTTCAAAAATTAATATTTGAGATGTGAAAATGAACCTAACCAGCCCCTGCACAATGTCATATATCAAACTACTGTACAGCATATTCTGCTACCAAAAAAACATATACAAATGGTAGTAACCATGGTAACATGTTCTGATGACTTAAATTCATATATACCTTACATTTTAAAGTATGTACGTAAAGTGACTTTTTTTTTTTTTTTTTTGCAGTTCCCAAGGACATGGATGTGAAGATAAAGGCGGTGGCTCTGGCGGGAACGTTTCTCATTGTGAGTATCATTTAATGTCATTTCATTTCATTTCATTTCATTTTATTTCATTTCATTTCATTTAATTTCACTTCATTATTTTTCATTTCCAACAAAGAATAGCATTTACAGTGGATTGAGCATAATACAGGGTGGCCCAGAAATAACGGAACGGGGCACTTCCCAAAGTAAAGTAACAAAATGAACATGTCCATCGGATAGGGTGTCCTTTCCAATGAACAACGATACCAAGAAAAGTAATTTTGGACGTGTAGTTTTTGTTTTAGGGCGCTTTGAGTGAGACCATGTCAGATTCCTATTTTTGTCAATTTTTACCAAGTCAGTGCCTGATAAATGAGACTTGCTAATACCATTGAACACGCGAATATTCCGCGCGCCATTGTTAGTGTGCATTCAGCTTTGTGCCGAGCGGTGCCGAGAGAATGGGCTTAATTTGTCACTAGTATGACGGGCAGTAAGTCTCATTTATCAGACACCGACTTGGTAAAAATTGACAAAAATAGGATCCTGCCCCGTTCCGTTATTTCTGGGCCACCCTGTATATTGCAACGGAAAAGTGATAAAACAAATGCGAGTTAATATAAATTATTATGTTTAATACTGGCCAGTGTTAGTGGCAAAGCTATACGGAGGGCTGGGGCACATGCTCCCCCAATAATTTGACAAAAGCAACAAAAAAACGGAGTATGTGAAAAAAAAATAGAGGAATACATTAGTTGTGCCCCAAATATTTTGCGTGCCCCCCCCCCCCCCCCCGGGCCGCGAATTTTTTTTTCCCAAACAGGTTTGCTATGGCACTAACGCATGAGATATGCCCGTTTAATTGGAATCGGGCGACTTGAAGCGCGCGTATTCAATTCGAGTTAAATAGACTTATAGCCACTAAATCTGACCTATAGCCACTAAATCTGACCTATAGCCACTAACATTATGGTTAGGGTAAGGGTTAATGTTAGGGTATATATACCCCTAAAATCCTTACTTGGTGACTAACTTTCGAACACGAAACAGAAAATGTAGCTCCTTTAGCTCACGCGACACGTTTTCACGTCTTCACGTCTATATATGCTACAATTATTTACTCTACAAGTTCTATATTCGCATGGATTTTCACAAGGACTAGAATGAGAAGCAGTATTATGATGTAGCGATCGCATTGTAGGCCATACCCACCGGAATGTCTTTTAAGTAGTACATTTTGTCAAATTCATCGAGAGACTTCGCCTTCGTTTCTATGTACGTACAATTTAATGTAGTCCCACTCGATATATTCTGAGTTGTCTCGTTGTACTTTACTGTGCGGGAATCCGTTCGGTTTGAAAAGAACTTACTTCTTTGTTCTATTACATAACACTATTCATCATGATGTCAAAGAAGCCAAACCTCCGACCGAGGGACCCGCGTTCACATTCCGCTGAACCACGCACCCCACCGCATTCTGCTTCACTGAACACGAAAGTTCAAAGCCCTACCCCTGGCTATATTGATCGTCTCGATTCGGTCGTGCAAGAGGCCGTTGCCAAGGCTATGGAACGCGAGCGAGTCAAAATCAGAGATGACATGCAGAGGATGGAGAACAACATGCGTGATATCCTAGATCAAAAGCTCTCCTGTCTTCACGATCTGGAAGTAGCCATCGACAGAAAATTGCAAAAACTTGATGATCTTGAGAAGTCCTTCTCTACAAATTCGACGGAGGTGAAGAACCTCACCAACCGGCTTGATCATCTAGAGCAGTACTCACGTCGCAATAATATACGCATCCTGGGAGTGAAGACGACGCCTGATGAGAATACAGACGACATCGTGCGAGAAGTCGCCCATCGGATCGGCATTGCCATCAGCCCCGGAGACATCGATCGCTCGCATCGCCTTCACAGACCGGGCAATGCTCCAGAGAGGCCCCAAGGGTCCTACGCCAATGCAGCCCGTGCTAGCAACACCACTCCTCCACCGATTCTTGTTAAGTTCACATCATACAAGCCGAAGTTCCAGATGATGAAGCACAGAAGGAAGTTGAAAGGCTCCGGCATCGTCGTTATCGAGGACCTAACAAAGAAAAACGCTTACCTTCTGTCTCAAACATCGAAGAAAAACAACGTGAAGGCAACTTGGTCTCTAGATGGTCGTGTCTATGCTCTAGTCAAAACCACAGACGGACGGGAGATGCGAAAGCACATCACAAGTCTTACTGACCTGTAAGCTAACTTTGACTTACTTTGAACATTACACATTATAATGTGTTTTTAATCTTTGATTATAAATTACTTTTTGACTATATCTATACAATTTATATTTTCTCTCGTATATATATTCTTTCCGGTGGTACTATTTCTCTACTCATAACCAAAATTCTTTTAATTGTTTTTGTTCTAGTTGTTCTGTTTTTGTCTATTTAAAGTTATATTGTTATGCCTGACCGAAATTTGTATACAATTTTTTTAGATACTTTTAATAATACATTTCTCACTGAAACGTTATTTCCTATTGAAGAAGACATTTCACATGGTCCAAATCAAAATTGTTTATTACCCGATGAATTTAATGAGTTTGCTACTAAATATGATTTAAATAACAAATTTACTTGTCTTCATATTAATTGTAGAAGTGTTAGAAAAAACTTCGATAATCTCACCTCTTTTGTTAATACAATTTATCATAAATTTTGTGCAATAGGATTATCGGAGACATGGTTAAAACCCAATGATTCAGTTTACAATCTTGATGGATATACATTTGTTGGTAATGAACGGCAAAATCGCAATGGAGGTGGAGTTGGTATTTATGTTCGCAATGATTTTAATTTTAAACGTAGACTTGATTTAGATATAAATAATAATGCAATTGAATCTATTTTTGTTGAAATTGAAATTAAAAAGAGAAATATTATTTTTGGTTCTATATATAGACCACCCAATACATCTTTGCCGTTATTTTTAGAATGCTTAAATTCAGTTTTAAATGTAGTTAATAAGGAAAATAAATTAATATATTTTGTTGGAGATTATAATATAAATTTATTGAATACAAATTCTTGCCAACAAATTAATGATTTTCTAGATGTGTTTATGATTCATTCTATGTTTCCAGTTATTCACTATCCTACTAGAGTTACAATTAATTCTGCAACATTAATTGACAATATTTTTACAAACGATATTGAAAATATAAGTAGTGGTATTTTATTTGTTGATATAAGTGATCACTTTCCCATATTTTGTATTCATTCAAATTCAACTGAAAATAATTCTGACTTCTTATTTATTAAACGTGATATGTGTGAAAGTAATATTCAACGTTTTATTGAGAAACTGAAGAATGTTCCTTGGCGTATAAACAACGTTAATCCTAATACGAATTATGATTGCTTTTTATACCAATTTAAGTCTTTATATGATGAATGTTTCCCTATTATACGTAAATTGTGTAAAAAGAAGAAAGATAAGTCATGGTTTAATAATCGATTACGTAAAATGTGTACTAAAAAATGTCGTTTGTATAAGAAGTTTATTCATAATCCAACTCTCAGGAATGAACGTTCATATAAAACTTTCAGAAACAAGTGTAATAGTGAAGTAAAAAGAATAAAAAATGAATATTATCGCAATTTGTTTATAAAAGCGCAAACAAATATGAGGCAAACTTGGAAATGTATAAACAAAGCTTTGGGTAAATTAACAAAAAAAAAATATATTGAAAAACTTTCTGTTAATAATCGATCTATTACCTGTAGTAACGATATGGCTAAGGAATTTAATGATTTTTTTATAAATATTGGCCCTTCGTTGACACAAAATATGCATAATTCTCAGTTTTATAACTTTGAAAATAATGTGCAATATTTGAAAAGAAATCATCAATCTGCCTTTTTTAATCCTATAACCCCAAAAGAAATTATTGATATTGTGTGTAATTTAAAGAATCGATCAAGTACTGGTTTCGATGAAATTGATGTATCGATTGTAAAACGAGTAATTCATATAATTTGTTATCCATTGTGTACTATTTTTAATTTATCAATGAGTATGGGTATATTCCCAGATGCATTAAAAATAGCAAAGGTTGTACCTGTCTTTAAAAAGGGATTAGCTGATTGTATTGATAATTATCGACCTATATCTGTCTTGCCCGTATTCTCCAAAATTTTTGAAAAATGTATTTTTAATAGACTTTTAACGTTTTTAAACCAGTGCAATATTTTATCAGAAAACCAGTATGGATTCCGTCCGGGTTACTCTACATCCTCTGCCTTAGTTGATTTGATTTATAAAGTTACAAATGCACTTAATAATAAAAAGATTTTGATTGGTTTATTTCTTGATTTGAGTAAAGCTTTCGATACTTTAGATCATACGATTTTGTTTTATAAATTAGAAAACTATGGTATTCGTGGTACTCTTTGGATTTATTTAAACATTATTTAACAAATCGTAAACAGTTTGTAATTGTAAATGATCAGGAGTCTGATTTCAATCCTGTAGGATGTGGAGTGCCCCAGGGATCCATTCTCGGTCCCCTTCTATTTCTTATTTATATGAATGATATTTGTTACGCGTCTCAAAAGTTGCAATATATTTTATATGCAGATGACACGAGTGTTTTTTTATCCGATGAAAATATTGATGATTTGATTCTTAATTTTAATGATGAATTATCCAAAATAAATTCTTGGTTAATTTCTAATAAATTAGTAGTAAATACTACAAAGACTCATTATATGATTTTTACTAATAAGGTGATTAATTATGATACTATTATTGTTTCTTTGAATAATAATAATATTGATCGTTGTTCATCTTTAATATTTTTAGGTGTAACTATTGATAGTAAATTAACCTGGAAGGAACACATTGATGCCATTTGTACTAAAATCTCAAAAGGTATTGGTATTTTGAATAGATTTAAACATTTTCCTAAGAATATTTTAATTATGATTTATAATGCCATAGTATCTCCATATTTTAATTATTGCAATCTTGCCTGGGGATCTGCAACCAATTATGCAATGACTAGATTAATTCGGTTACAAAAAAGAGCCATTAGAATTATTTCACATGTCGATTATTTTGCTCATACTAAGCCTTTATTTTTAGAATTGAAATTATTAAACATTTTAGATATTTGCAAATATAATTTAGCAATATTTATGTATTTATGTTACAATAATTTTATACCCAAAGGTCTGTCATGTAAGTTTTCTCTTAATAATGAAGTTCATGCACATAATACTCGAAGCTCTTCCAATTTTCATTTACCTCTAAGTAGATTAAATGTAGCAAAAAATTCCATATATTTCAATGGCCCCAAACTTTGGAATGATTTACCCTGTGAAATTAAACTTAGTTCTTCAATTAATGTTTTTAAAAGGAAATATAAAATGTTTTTAATTGAAGAGTATTAATTTGATTCAAAATGTAGATATTTGCATTCGGTCGTGTATTGTTTTGTGTTTCTTTTTTCGGTCTTGGTGTTTTTTAGGGTATTACATTCTTCCCCACATATTATTTGAAATATACATACCGGTGGTAGCGTTCATAAAGCAATAGCTTTCCTAGCTGCCTCCACATTTCTCATAATTAGTTTTGTTTGTATTCTAGTTATCTTGTAATTTCTGTATTAATGTCAATTGTAATTTTCGTTTTGTATTTTATATGTTTTTATGATTAATGAAATAAAGAACAATTCAAAAAAATAAAAACCAATACCAACCAAGCGAACTTGAGATAGCTCAGTCGCTAGAGAGAGCTAGACTGATATGCTAGAGATCCCTGGTTCGAATCCTACCTTGGTTCAATGTTTTTTGTATTTGCTATTTTTATGGCACTCGACTCAATGTTCGAATTTATACAAGTCGGACATTTCGGGTATGCGTGGTCTCTGACCAAGTCGCTAATTCACAAGGATTTGCAAACATGTTTGGGAACAAAAATTTCGCCCCCGGCCCCCACACACAATCAGTCCGACTACGCTACTACCCCCCTGACTGGGGTCCGAGTTGGTACTGTATATACTGGTATAGTGAACTAAAGCAAGACATCGTCGTCGTCGTCATCATTATTTATATAATATATATATATATATATATAAACGAAAGGTGAACTAATAAGGCGTTAAGGCGTCAGCGTTCCAAGCTGGAGACCCGGGTTCGAGTCCTGGCGGAGACCAATTTTTCGACCAGTGCCTTTTTTCATTTGGAGGATTAAAGGGAGGAACAATGCTTATTAAGCTACGGCTATTATTCTTCCTTCTCAATCATTTATGATTATTCTTTGCATTATATATATATATATATATTAAAAATATGTGAATCCTTCTCTTGTTTTTATATACTTTTAATGCAGGACTTCATGTTCTTCGAAAATCGAAAGAAGAATAAACACCACTAACAGAGAATAACGATCATCACATCTTAATTCCGGTCCGACATCTCTTTGTTAAAGTGATCCATTCACTTCATCATATTTTTCGAAAAGTTATATTAACAAAGTTAATAATATACCAATATCATCGCAAGATCCTTTTACATGATATGTTGAAGTTTCATTGAAAAGGGCAACTGTTTACCTAGTGAAAAAAGTGAAAATTGTTTTAAAGATTTTATCGCCTATTGATTTTGAATCCAATAGAAAAAAAAAAAAAAAAACCCATGCAGTTCACTCTTCTGCTATATACCATGCATAAGCCAAACAAGAAGGTTTTATAGAAATGTGAAAGATTTCAGTGATTTCGGTTTAATTTTACAAAGTTAATGGATGAATTTAACTCTCTGAGTGCCAATATAGATTGGTGTCATCATGGTTTATACAGTCGTCTATGAAATGCCAACGGAAGCAGCATGTGGATTACACTGAATTCCCACACTCACGATTTATACTAAACATGCGAAAAATTCGATTAATTCATTGTACATGTTGTAGAGAGACAGTTGATAATCTGGTATTATCCAACGTATCCTACATAATACTTTTATGTATACGTATTTTTACTGAAATTTCCAAACTTTTGCCTGCTTGATGTGTAATTCACTGAAATAATTATGTCAATGTGTATACTATAGTATAATGTTATTTTTTCTTAGTAATTGCGCTTTTTGATGACATAAAGTTAATGCTGATATTTCAGTTTTGTTGATCAGCATTATACTTGCCTTCTTCAAAATGCAGGATAACAGCTATTGAACAAGTATATATAGGGTAAACACAATGTTAATTGAATCAAATCATATAGTATAAACCCTCTTACAACAAAGGAAAACTTCTGCTTGATATTAGTTGTGGTCAAACATGGAATTCCCGGAAGTATAGCATAAATCGGAAATAATATCGCTAGTGATATTCGTTTGTCTCGCAATGTATGGTCAACATGGAATCTGAAAGATCACGACGTTTCGTATACCGCTGCAATACTTTGTCAAGTGATATAAAGTAACGTAAAACACTCCTATTTATGCTCTCATGCGGCTCCAAACCGCGTTATCTCGCATGAGCGAGTTGTTCCTAATTGGTCCATAACGGGCAAATTAAATATTTGTAGAGTACCGTCATGTATTGGTTTTCATTAAATGACGTAATTTACGTAAAGTAAAATCTATTGAGCTTGTAAATATTTTGTTGCCCGAAATTATTCAATATACAGTTTGTTGTTTTATTTCAAAATATTGTGAACATAATGTTCGGATGTACAGTCTGTGAAGGATTTGTTTTAGTGCGATTTTACATCTTAAATATTTGTATTAAAAATTATGTGACTTTTAACGATACAATTACATTTACAGCAGATTCCTTTGCGTAGCTTTGCAGAGTTGTGAAAAGTATCAACTGTTTAAAATACTGTATTTTCCAGTTTTATAAGAAAGCGAACTATACAAAATAGTGAATATCATCAATAATAGCTTGTTACATCACCATTTTGTCTGATTCGGCCTATACAGTCGTACCCAACGAACGTTGAGGGCGTAAACACAACGTTCGTTGGTCGTACCTATTCTAGTGGCTACCTGTCCAATGCAGTCAACTTGTATATACAGGGTGGCCCAGAAATAACGGAACGGGGTGCTTGCTATAATGAAGACACATGATGCCCGTCATAGCAACTAGTAACGTTCAATGCGTGCGCCATTGTTAGTACCCCTTCTTCTCTATACACAGCTGAACGCACACTCACAATGGCGCACGGTTGACCGTTACTCGATGCAGTATGGCGGGCACCATGAGTCTTTAGTATGGCAAGTACCCCGTTCCGTTATTTCTGGGCCACCCTGTATAGTGGCCATCAAGAGCATGAAGAGTAATTCCCAGCAGGGAAAAACAATGTTATTGAACCTGTCAATATAGGTCACCTGTCTACAGTGACCCCCTTTTCCCTAGTGTGGTTACTATATGAAGAGCTTGGTATCCAAAGGCGCTATGAGATAGCGATATCAGTACATTAATTCATTAGCTATTAATAAGCAAAATGTGAAATCCACATTTTAGGACAAATTGCTCAATAAAAATAAAAATATGGAACGTTCCATTTTCATATTCTCAGAGGCATGTTTACAAAATAGGGCAAAGAAACTCGTTTTTCACCTGAGTTGAATAGGTTCATTTAGCACTTTTGGGGAATTAAGCTGTTCATATATACACAGGTCTGTTTATAACGATGGCGTTTAGGTGATTGAAATGTCGTATGATCTGGTCAATTAATAAAGGGTGGATTTTTATAGGGCCTATATAACAACAACTTATATTTGTAAATATTTATTGTATCTTTATCATGTTTATACGGTTGTTTTGATATGGCTTTAGATTCGCCAATTTTGTTCGATTAAAATCATATAATTTGTTATGAGAATAACGCTCATGTATTATATTTTATATATTATAAGTGCAGAAAAACCTACGTTTTCCTAATTCATTTAACCCGCATTGTTACACGTCCCAGGCCCATAAATAAAAATAATTACACTTTGGATCAAGTTTTTAAAGAAATAATCCAGCAATGCCTTAATTATACACAACTCTTCTTATGCATAATTATAAACATTATCAATTATAATCAACGAACCCTTCATCCACACATTACACACTAGCTCATACATGACGTCAGACTGACGCCACTCATACACTGTAAACAACATTGTGCGGTAATTAAATAAACTGAACTTGAAAAAAAGAAAAAACGATTATTTTTGCAAATTTTTGTAAACGTGCTTGTATGTGTGTTGGTGTGCATGTGTGCAAATGTTTATGTGTTTGTGTGTGTGTGTGTGTTGTGCGTGTGAGTTTGTTTTCGAGTGTATACATGTGTATGTTACCCCCGAAATGATTAATTTTACAATCAACAATTACATCAAGACAAAATAAAACAGACAATTACAGCGTAAATACATGGGACGAATTTGAATCGAATTTTAATGAAATTGATTGCCAATTGACCTAATTGCTTTCGCTTTTATGTGTTCAGCAACTGTGACCAACGAATTTGATTTGCAATTGACGAAAATGTGTGACAAATTACTAAATTGTGTGGTCTTTTCGTTAAATTGATCGACGAAAGACGAAATTGAAGTTAGGATTTCCGCTCTGGAGGTTCCCTCGGGACGAATTTGAATTACAAATTAATGAAATTGAATGACAAAAGTGTTAAAATGGATGGGGAAACCTTTATTATCATTTAGAGGGTGAAAAGACATTTAATTTGATACATGACTTGGCAATTTTGGCCTATACTGGATCCCGTGAAAGCCTTCTGTGAATATACCCACATTTTACTCATTGTTACGGCGGCAAAATATGATGGGAGCGGCCATGTTCATGTAACTACCCGACCATATCCTTCGGGCAAATTCAAGATATTTTCGGGCAAAGTCGTATTATTTTGGACTACATTATTAAAAACATGTCATTTTGTCCGGGCAAAGAGGCGAGGACCTTCTTCTTCTTCTTTCTTTTTTTTACTCGTCAAACGAAAATTCGGGCAAAAGACCTCAGCTCCCCCCCCCCCCCTTCTGAGAAAAACGTGCCCCTACGCCCATGTTTACTTCCAGTCTCTCTGCCCACGCCCCTTCGTGAGGTGTAACTGATGGACGGATCTGATACGGTCTTATCTCTAAGTTGTGCTATTGTGTCGTCATCGTAATAAATAGAGGAAAGAGGGTGATGGCATTAATACTTTGGTCATCTTCAAACATACACTCTAATGGATTAGTAATAGCACAACGTTGCATAATATATACAATCGTAGGTAATCATTATGGGATGAACGGTCCAATACGTGTTCACACTTAACCCGTAACATGCGGGGAAACCTTGATGGGGCGCGGTGGAGGGCTGAAGGAGGGGGTTAAAGAAGGGGCTAAACACATTTTATTGAACATTTTCAAACACACAAATATAGGGCAGCCAGTGCCAACAATGCATATTGAGTTTGTACAGGGATATGGGAGTACTCCCATATCCCTGGTTTGTATTATATAATCATGTCAATAATGTAATACAATCGCGAACACAGAGAGGCGGGTGTGTGTGTATATGTGTGTGTGTGTGCGTGTGTGTGTGTGTGTGTGTGTGTGTGTGTGTGTGTGTGTGTATGTGTGTATGTGCGTGTGTGTGCGTGTGTGCGTGTGTGTGTGTGTGTGTGTGTGTGCGTACGTGTGTGTGTGTGTGTGTGTGTGCATGTGCAAGGGGGTATAATGGATGTGCAAACGGTGCGAAATGGGGGCATAACAGGAAATAAATAAGTGCATAATAGATGTGAAATGGGGGCATAATTAATGATTAAACGATGAGAAAGGGTGACAAAGCAAGGGAGAAATGGGGGCATTACGGGTACGAAATGAGAGCATAATGAATGCACAAGGGGGCATAATACAGGTTGAAATGGGCCCAATGGATGTGAACTAGGGGCATAGTGGGTGTGAAAATGGGGGCGAAATAAATGGAAAATAATTCGCGTGCCACACCTTTGTATCCGCTACACGTTCGATACCCACTCACTCGATTAATGGAAGTTTATGTGAACGCGATGTTCAGTGGCGGCGGGGGGGGGGGGGGGGGGGGGGGGGGGGGGGGGGGGGGGGGGGGGGGGGGGGGGGGGGTACGGGGGGGGGGGGGGGGCACGTGGCCCTGATTATTTGACATGCAATACAAGCAAACGTAGGGCAGCAATCTGTGCAAAAATACAGAAATACAAAATGTGTGCCCCCACTAATTGGCGTGACCCTCTCCGCCCCTACTCGCTATACTCGATCCGCTGGTCGATCCTTGCGCTGGTATAAAAGTAACACACACAGTTACAATAACTGGTTCCAGGCTTATCAGTGTTGAAATAACGGAACAACTTAAATTGAGGAACAGTTCACATTTGCCAAAAGGATATACTATCGACAAGACACCAGCAAGTGGTAAGAAATATGCACTTTTTTGTATTATAGTTATTCAGATATTGTTATGGATATACATAGGACTTCAGTTATTGTTATTTTTTATCGTGGACCTCAGTTGTTTAAGTCCACGATATAATTATTTTGGAAAGAACAAGTAACGTTAATTATTTAGATCGCGACGTTTATCTTCTGCGAACATTTATTTAACAGTGTTAATTTCTTTTGTCAATTGTATATTCTTAATGAATTAAATAACAAATACTTATAATTGTATTAATGACATGACTGATACTTATACACTTTATGGAAATACTTTATATCATACATAACACAGCTTTATAAATGTTTTGGTTCTTAGGCCTTAGATCACATTTGAAGTTAACGTTCGGTTCATTTAACTTGAGCTTAGATGTAAAAAGGAAATGTAAGTCGCAAATTTTTCATATGGAATATTCATTATAAAATTTTAAAAAGTAACCAATACAAAAAAAAATGTAACAAAAATGTAACAAAACCATAGACATAACCGATTATTTCTGTAAAGAGGTTTGCTCTGATATAATGGAAATGTAAATCACGCTCTTTTAAAATATAAAAGTCAACCATATTGAATGGTTATTTGTTTTTGTTTTTGTTTGTCTATTTCATAAAAAAAATTCGTTTCATTTGTACATTTCATAAAGTAATACTATTTCTATTTTGTAGTTTTTGATATATCAATAATGATTGCACACTCAATAG
>JBAMJV010001263.1:150000-221138 GCA_037951105.1 Echinarachnius parma | reverse complement strand
ATTCAACAATAAATTACACCGTAGAATGAAACTTATTTGGTCTATAAGTGCATGAGACATGTTACTTTCGTCATATTTACATGTAACGGTTTATGTTACTTGTGCACTACCCTTTATGAATCAGTAACAATGCTGTTTTGTGCAAAAAAATGGTTAAATATAAAAAAAAGTTGTGTACATCATGGGCATAACACATAAAAAATCATGGACTAAGAGTATAATTTTTGCAATTTGATTATACTATATGAGATTTAACCATCTCTTTCTCCTCTCAGTAAGTTATAGTCCAAGTCTTTATTGATTATTGAGACATGCATGTTCAAATTGAGCAAGGAATTTAGTTTTATAAATCGTTCAGAGTACTGACTCAAAGTTCACTATCTGATTAATTATACAATTTATTAAAATTTGTACAGGAAGGTAGTAGTCCCCTGTTACTTGGGGATTATCTTATTTCTTGGCTAGAATAAGACATTTACATAAGAAAATAATGCTTGAAAATTTTTAGCTCTGATTTTTTATACTTTTCACTATGTAATGTAATGTCCGTGACGCAGCCGTGACGTAATGTCTGTGACGCCATTCTGGACAAACAATCCAATATTTTAGTAAATGCCTCTTGATATACTTTATGATATCACATTCTAGACTTTGCAAATGAATTTTAGAATTAAATTGAATTGGACTTCTGCTTCTACAAAAACTTTTATATCTAAAACGTCACGGACATTACACATCAATGTTGTAAGAATCAAGATTTTATCCAATAACAGTTTCAAAAGTAAAGATTTTTACACAATTTCCTTTTCTATGATGTTAAAACAAAGCATACACAAGACATTATAAGTAGAATTATTGTTCTGAAGTGATCCATATTTTAACATTTATTTCACAAACAACAGGTGCAATTTCATCATTTTGGGGGGTAATACATATAATTTTTGTCCCAACTTCAATGGCCCAAAAAAAAATATTCTGCATTGAATTTCAAACTTATTTCCTTAGTCATCAAAATATGGTTCTTCCTCATTACTATCCAGTAGTTAACAAGGCTGTCCAATGAGTTTCATTTTTCCATCCTTGGGTAACATTTTTCGTGGAGTTGCCCAAATATGTAATTAGGAACCCAACATCAAACACTGGTAGCCATTTCGAAACAAATGGCGCCCGTGGTCACCAGGAGCCAGTTCTAGTGGCTCGATGTCAAAACTTGTTTAGTATTTATACCAGTCCTAGTTGTCACGCCTGCGCGTGTTCACGCTTTTATCATAAAATGCACATTTAAAGTTGAGCAGCTTACTTAATTCGTGAAAAGAAACCCCCACAATGAAAGGTCCACTTTTCTATCGGCGGGTCTTGGCCATCTAATCCAGCCCCCACCCCCCCCCCCCCCCCCCGTGCCCAACTCAAACCAGTGGTCTTGGTCTCGGCATCAATCGATCTCGGGTCCGTTTTTTTTCTCCAAATTACGCACCCCCACCCCCCCCCCCCCCCCACCCCCCCACCCCCTCCTCACACCCCGAAAAATACTGGCTATACGGGCCTGCTTTTAGTTAGCCCAATGAGTCTTCATAACGTTTATTCAACCATGTTTAACCGCATGCTGGAGACTCATCAATTCCTTAATTCCTTATGGATGTCTTGTTGAAAAGTTCTTCCCAGGTTGAATGACACGCTTATTGAAACGAATGAGAAGCTCACTAAATTGGCCGAAAAACATTTAGAACATGTGATATGCCTAGGTCACAAATGCACCGGATGCCGCACAATCTTTTTACCTACAGCGATTTCGGATTGGAATATCGTATCGATGTCTACGGTATATTCGTGTATTGGCAGTCCCGTAGCAAGGGGTGGGTTGGGTGCGTACCCCCCCCCCCCCCCCCCCCCCCCCCCCCCATTCAGAAAGGTCCACTTTTGTATCGTTCTCGGTCTCGGGCAGCGATCGGTCCATTTGACCTTTGACGACCCCAACTGCTTACAAAACTAAATCAGCGACGGACCCCCCCCCCCCCCCCCCGACACTTACACGACTCAACCAGTGGCCTTTGTCCAGTTTTTGCAAATACGCACCCCCTTGAAAATCCTGGCTACCGGCCTGAGCGGTCACATATTTTGTCTTGGGGGTAGTTGTCTTGGGGGTAGATGTCTTGGGGGGGGGGGGGGGGGGGGGTAATCGTCCGGGGGGTAATCATATTGTCTGGGGGGTAATCGTCCGGGGGGTAATTATCCGGGGGGTAGTTGTCTTGGGGGGTAGTTGTCTTGGGGGGTAATTGTCTTGGGGGGTAATTGTCTTGGGGGGTAATTGTCTTGGGGGGTAATTGTCTTGGGGGGTAGTTGTCTTGGTGGGTAGTTGTCTTGGGGGGTAATTGTCTTGGGGGGTAATTGTCCTAGGGGGGTAATTGTCCGGATGGTAGATGTCTGGGGGGTAATTGTCCTAGGGGGGTAGTTGTCCGGGGGGTAATCGTCCGGGGGGTGGTTGTCCAGGGGGTAGTAGTCCTAGAACCACCTGTTTGTTTATTGTTTTAAATTGAAGTAACAGAAGTTCAGAGCGCGTTGATGAAGTTGACATGTCGCCCTCTACAGTTACAATTTAGCAATTGCCGCCAAGATTCATCTGCAAGTTTGTTCTTGTTAATTCACGTAAAGTAAATATTTTGCGAGGGAAAATGCCGAGGGAAATCATAACATTGCAGCTAGGACAATGTGGAAATCAAAGTGAGTATTAATTTCCACTTTTTGATTATCAATACGGCGAATAGTGACTTTTAATCGCTTGAAATGAAGACAGAAATTTACACTGTAGTCCCATAGTATTGAATTCTGTGTTGATGTATTTTATGTGATTGTGTGATGTGAATGAATTGCGAGATGAGAATGAGACTGTTTCAGATTTTAGCGAGTGGGCGATTTTATGAAAGTCGGAGATTTCGAGACTCTTACTTAACGAGTTGTTTTGACAAGTTACCAAGCCTGGGAAGGAATATCTATGTAAGTTATTGTTATTGTACAAATTTGATTGTTTTTGAATAATGACAATAGAATTGATCAATTGGTATTTAATTTTGTTTTAATTGTAAAATAAAAATAAAAACAATTAAATTATTTAGTAATATTTACTAAAAAAGTCTAATTCTAAATAATAATAGTAAAAATAGTAAAACTGAAAAGGGGACAGTACAAAATATAATAATAATACTACTTAGTACTTTATTTAATTTACTTAGTAAAATAGTAAATCAAATTTCCTTATTATGTTAAACTTAGTCTTAAACAAAACTGTAAACTAATAAAAGTCAAAATAAGAAAATAAAATAGAAAATTCAATAAAAAAGTTTTCATGAAGACATTCTTGAGAAACGTTTGACTTTGATAAAATTATGACGTTTTATTGTACTTAGGGAGAACGACCGAATACCGCAATCACGCATTTGTGTCTGCTAACGCAAAACTTTGCTACAAAAAACCTAGGGTAGAATTCATATTTTTCAATATTTTACCATGACATTGGTATCCTCTTGAAGCTTAATCCTTCCTTGATCTGGATATGGCATTAGTTGTTCCTAAATCGATGTTTTAACACCCCCCAAAACAATCTGAATGCGCAGTGAGTTAGGAGACTTCGCGGTAGTCGCGGTAGCGACTGCACTTGAAGACCCATTTTGCTACCACAGTGCATAAATTCTCCCAACTGCCATGCCAGAGTAGGGGTTCGTAAACTCCCTCTACGTTGAATTTGAGTCCATTTTCGTGTAGAGCAGAATCTGATCTTTCGAATGACACCAAATTCGCCGGAATTTTTTGGAATTTTCACCTTGCAAATTGATTTTTTTGAAGGATTGTTTTGCTGACATTTCTGCATCGTTTTTCGGCACAAAAATTAAACGAAAAATCGTTTAAATATTTTTATTCAAAGAAAAACCAATATTAGCCAAATTATATCTTTACAGAAAGTTGAAATCATACAGAATATGAAAATATTACTTTCCAAGTACTCGCACATCCAAAAATTGAAAAAAAAATGAAAATATTAAACACTGCCTCAAAACCCCCAATCCAGCGATGAGCTGAGTCGGTAGCTGTGTGTGTTGTACTGACGTCACCATAGGGGTTATCCAATAGGAAGCTGCGGTATCATCCAATGTAAACAAATTGCCCACGTACTGATTTTGATATTTTTAGCCATGTTGAGGCATACGTTTTCTATTAATAGCGCTGGGGCACGCACAGAGCATAGTTACCGTCCATCGCCTGAAACTGGCAGAACCAAACTTTGTACAGGCCTTCTACCTCTAAAATTGGAATATCTCCACTAATATTGAAGCTAATAAGTTGATTTAAGCACCATTATTTTTCTCACTTTACAAGCTTTCCAATGATATTAAAGTGATGCCTGTAAAGTGTCTAACTCCACGAAAAATACTTGGAGCTTCCTCGTTTCTCTTCTGCCGTGTTGTTTAGCTTATGGTAAGAGAAGAATAAAATAGGGTTAGATTTTTTCAAATGTCCCTTTGGTATGAAGATAATTATCATTGAAAATCATTATTTCAAAAGCGTTGATCAACGCTTTTGATAAAAAGTACAATTGTCCTAGCTGAGCACGTCCGCATGCAACACGCGTGAGATAATTCCGGAGATTGAACTTTGAGCCGAGCGAGTGCAAATTCCATGAATTCTGTACTACGTCTGTAAACATACACGGGTGCGAATATCTCAAACGGATCATTATTTACTGCAACAAATGTATGGCAGACCATCAGTATTCGGTGATAAAATATGAACTCAATATTCGTTTTTTTTCACTAGGTAAACAGTGTTCGTTTTCTTTCAAACTTTCACAAATCTTTCAATTGTATTTTACAATGATATTGATATAGGATTGAAGTCTCAAATGTCATTTTGTGCAATATCTGACACTTTACAGGTATCACTTTAAGTTTGTTGAGGTTCCATCAAAAAATCCAAATATCACCGAACTCCCTACTTGTATGAAATAACATAACTTTGAATATTGCATCACTCGGTTGAGAAAGAGAAGGGCACTAAGTAATGCTGATTAACCAATCATTGGCATTCAATCAGGATTCTATCATGCCATGATTAAGACGTTTCTGCCACATCTACAATGTAAATGGTTGTGGTAGAACCATTTACCTTACATAAGTGTTAATTTTCGTAGAACCCGTTTTTGAACCACAACTGTTTACAAATAAAAATAAAATTACAGACCATCTAAAGTCATTAATTTCATGAATAGGTGGTGACATATTTGATGAATTTTTCATCAAAATTTGTATCTCAAAATGTCATGTCATACTCACAAAATGTGGACTTTGAGTTCCATTTTTTTTCTTGCTCCTCTGTCTTCTGCCGTAAAACTGCGTGAAGCACGCCCGCAATCATCGAAACATCGACTTTTATCGCTGAAAAACAAGCGGACTCGGCACTTGAGCGCGCACGCAATTTCCCAATCATTCGCATGGCGTACCCGAATTCGGATACTATCGGCAATCGCCGTATCTTAATTCGTATACGGTACATTTTCGCTGTGCATGCCGCCTCCGCGCCCACCCGCGAGAAATAAGCAAAATCGGCGACTATATGCTTGACGTGATCTGTATGTATCGGTATGGCTGTTACGTCAACGTAAACTGAAATTTATTCCGATGTCAACTTTGGGACATTTCTACAGAAAAGGGGCCAAAATTGAACCATTTGGGTAAGCATCTGATACATATGTGTTAATATTGATGTTTGTAATATGGTAACATTTATTGCTAATACTTTATTTGTTACAAGTGTTAATTTTTGTATTTTTTGCTGTTGTGTTCCTTAAAGGGTGACTAAATTAAAAAATAAAAAGTCTTTGGTTGATCTATAATGATGAATACATCACATATCTGTTGACTATTTGATGTACATTTTTGTCATATTTTGTATATTATTTTTTCTATTATTTTTATTCTACCTGCTAAGATCCACCCCTAAAAAAAACCTCTACCATTGACTTCTCTGACATCACAATACCATTCAACCATCGATCAGCTAGATAAACATAAACAAAGGATATATTCTCACCCACTGAGTACCTTATTGGATGTTTTCATTGAAACCCTTCTTTTCATGGTGAGTGGGCATTGTATAAAACATGAATGCTATTGTAAACATGTGGTCAAATGACATACCAATGTCTTTTGTTCATCTAGCTGACTGATGGTTGAATGGTATTATGATGTCACAGAAGTCAATAGCTTCTGGCAGGTTTTATTAGGGGGTGAAGCTTAGCAGGTAGAAAAAAGAAATAGAAAAAATAATATTAAAAATATGACAAAAATGTACATCAAATAGTCAACAGATATGTGATGTATTCATTATAATAGATCAAACAAAGTCTTTTTATTTTTTAATTTAGTCACCCTTTAACTTTCATCCATGCCCACCTATGGCAATGGTTGTATGTGTGGTTTCTGCCGATTTCCAATCATGCAGACAAATCGAGAAAACATTTTTTTCCTCCTCTTAGTCTTATCTGAGCATTAAAACAAAATGTAGATTCTGCCTTGTCATGAATAGTAGTATTTATTTACTCTATCATTGCAACATTATGTTTACAAATTAACACAAATATATGTTTTAAAATAATAATGTACCTGTAGAATGAAACATTTAATCATAGGGCAATTCCAAGCAAACATTGACATAACCACTGATTTTTCAAATTCGTTGTACCATAACAAATTTGGTATCAAATGAAAGCTAAAAGATTGAACTTTCCAAAAATGTATTTTGTTTGTGAAAAAAAAATTGTAAACTATTATTTTATTGTTAATATATTATAGCATAAATTAATTTTCAGTTATTTTCACAAAACATTCAATTAAATATTAAGCATAAAAGAACTGCGAAAAGGAGTTTTCATAAAATTTTATTTCAGTGTTGATAGGATCATTGCTTCAATTTTTCAGATAAATATCAATTTCGTCATTTTCGCTCTTCGTTCCGCTTCAGTGACTGTCTCATTTACAATCATTAATATGTCACGGCGTTACACTAAAAACATATATTTTTAATATTTCTGGAAAAATATGAATGGGAATTAAAGTGATCCAGGTAAAGTGTCAGATATTGCACAAAATGACATTTGAGACTTCAATCCTATATCAATATCATTGTAAAATACAATTGAAAGATTTGTGAAAGTTTGAAGGAACACGAACACTGTTTACCTAGTGAAAAAAACGAATATTGAGTTCATATTTTATCACCGAATACTGATGGCTTGTCGTAGAATTGCAACAGTTATAACTGGCAGCCTATGACGATATATCCGCACCCGTGTATGTTTACATATGCGGTATACAAAATTCCTGGAATTCGCGCACGTGTTGGATCAAAGTTCTCTAGGTCGGGAATGTTTCGCACGCTCGGACGTAATCAGCTGAAACAAGTGTACTTTTTTTGAAAAGCATTGATTAACGCTTTAGAAATAATGATTTTCAATGATAATTATCTTCATACTAAAGGGACATTTGAAAAAATCTAACCCTATTTTATTCTTCTCTTACCATAAGCTAAACAACACGGCAGAAGAGAAACGAGGAAGCTCCAATTATTTTTCGTGGAGTTAGACACTTTACCTGGATCACTTTAAATAATTTTTTGTTTTCTCTGTATTAGCCCATAGGGCTATAATATGCATGCTGAATAGCAGCATTATCTTTTCCCACTTATTAATATAATCAATATCAATTTGGTCACGGCGTTACGTTTTGTGTAACGCCGTGACGCTACCTACTGGATTCCCATTGACATAACACAGTAGACATAATCAAATAGTGTAAGATATTTTTTGTAGGTATGCTTGGGCATTGCTCATGCTATAATTATATGAATAGGGTCAGTTGATAATGTTTCCATCTCAAAGTTACCCGAGTCATGTATGTGTATGGGTTGTATGTCCGTCTGTCTGTATGTGCATGTGTACATCAGTGTTCTTTTTTTTGCAATATCTCAAGAATCGTTGGATGGATTTCGTTCAAACTTTGTACAATCCATGTATTTAGAGGTACGGATTATTGGATATGATTTTGGTCCATGCGGTCAAAGGTCAAAGGTCACATAGCTAACAAATATGCAAAAATTATATTATTATCAAGATAGTTTGAGAATCCTTGAAGGATAACATGATAATAATACTGGTATGCGTCCAGTGAAGTATATGACCTGATTAGGGAATGGGGTCATGGGAGGTCATAGGTCAACAGGTCAAAATATTGTTGTTGTTTTTTGTTCTCACAATTAAGTTCCAGAATCAATGTTAGAAAGAGTACTGTAGGTATAAAGACAATTTTCTGAAACTGTTTGGGGCACAGGTCAAAGGTCACTCGGATAATTACCAATTCAAAAACAAACATTTACTAACTCTGAAATCATGTTACATGAAACAAATCACTTGCAAATATGCACTGTGCAGACCAAAAATTAAACATTTGTATGTTATTTTGAGAAACAAGGTCAAAGGTCAGATGTCAAAGGTCTCATATTTCATTGTTACATTTAAGTATGTATTTTGGTTTTAATATTTGATGGTTCCATTAACTAACTTCTGAAATAGATAAGAATTTCAATTATGTCCTAAAAGATTTTTTGATCAATAGAGGGCGCTGTGCTGCAAATTTGTGTCATGCGGATGATCATTTAATAGCATCTTGGTTATATCACCCATTCATCTAGTTCTTTATTGATTCTGGATCACTACATTAAAATTATATCATATTATTCATCTACTTAATATCTCCCATATATATAACATGTACAATTCAGAGGTCACGGCGTTACAGTCACGGCGTTACAGTGCATAGATACATTTATGATATCATATTTACTATGAGCATTGGATTTTTTCTACATTTTTATTTGGATGTTCTAGCTTGATGTCTAGTACAAAGAATCAATGTGACAAAAGTGCAAAATGTTCCTGTAGTTCACAGAGTTTACTTAGTTTCTTAGCATGTAAGAAACCCATGTCTTTTTGCCGTCACGCCGTTACTGCAGATATTGATATTCATAATTAATCATTTATTGGGAATTTTGGTTTTCTTGCCTATTGTAAATTATTGGTAGGATAGTGGTTACAGATGCATATCAAAAGTTGGTTCTAGATATTTAGATTTTATGAGTTATTTGGACTTTCATTGTGAGAAACACCCTTTGACCGTCACGGCGTTTGCTTGGAATTGCCCCATAATAAATCACGACACTTGATAAAGAATGAATAATCTTTTGTTTAAAAAAAAGAAGAACAAAAATAGAAAAAATGTTGAGATCACACACGTACACACTCAGATTTTTTTTCCAGTCCGATTTCCAATACGACTTCAATCACAAATCAAAGTTTGCCGGTCAGATTTTCAATCCGATCCGATCATCAAGGTCACTAACAGCATTAGAACTACGACGATGTGATTAAAAAAAAACCAAAACAAACAAATATATTGTCATTTTTATTTTCAGTTGGGATGGAGTTTTGGAAGCAGCTGTGTCTGGAGCATGGGATCAGCCCTGAGGGGATTCTGGAAGACTTTGCCACGGACGGCTCTGACAGAAAAGATGTCTTCTTCTACCAGGCAAGTTCAGAGCAAAATGAATACTCTGGGGCTTGGGACAATTAAATCCCCCCAAACGGCAAAAGAGACCCTGGAAGTCATTTCAGAGAACCCCCATAAATTTGTATTTATAAAGTTTAATGCAAAACAAATTAACATGAAAAGAGGCCCCTGCAAAAACAAATGGGATTCTTGAAGACTTTGCCACGGACGACTCGAACAGAAAAGATGCCTTCTTCTACCAGGCAAGTTCAAAGCAAAATAGAGTCTATACACAGGGGCTTTGGACGATTTAGCCCCCCAAATGCCAAATATCAGGTTCGCGCAGGGCCAGGGAATCCGGGAAAGTCTTGGCATTTGACCTTTATTTTTAAAACCTGTTTTTTTACAAAAAGTCAAAGAACCTTGCTTACGCACTGTGATGAAAT
This sequence comes from Echinarachnius parma, assembly GCA_037951105.1. Lineage (NCBI taxonomy): Eukaryota > Metazoa > Echinodermata > Echinoidea > Clypeasteroida > Echinarachniidae > Echinarachnius > Echinarachnius parma. Next base: position 211,105 of record JBAMJV010001263.1, on the reverse strand, counting down.
GTCATGAAATGTCATGGAATATGACTTGATAAATCTGTATTGGCAGTTAGGCACATCATAATTTGTTTTAAATTTAAAACTTCTTTGAAAATATTAAGTTTGTATAGGTTTTGTTGATTTTCCCAATAACTCTAAATCCTCTTGTATATTTCTTGGTTATTGTAAATATTAATTAACACCCCACTTGAAATTTCTTTGAGTTAATTATATAGTTTTATTTCATGTTTTCATTGCAGGCTGATGATGAGCACTACATTCCCAGAGCGGTCCTGCTTGATTTGGAACCCAGGGTCATCAACGGCATCAAGGCATCGGCGTACGCAAACCTGTACAACCCAGAGAACATCTACCTCTCGGCGCACGGGGGTGGTGCGGGAAACAACTGGGCTTCCGGCTACGGACAGGTACATTTCAAAATGTTAAATTTTAATTAATCTGTTCCCTTTGAGATACTGAAATCTCGATCAACAGTATCAAGGCTTTGGCGTACACAAAGCAGGTATAATCCAGAGAACATCTACCTCTCAGCGCATGGGGGTGGTGAGGGAAACCACTGGGCTTTGGGTTATGGACAGGTGCGAAAGCACAGCAAAACTAATCCTTCAATGTATAAAGGTGGTTAGTTATAGTAATCCCTTCTACAAGTACCATAGTACCATACAAATATGTGTTTCCGAAATATTTTAAATTAAACTTTATAATCTCTACTGCAACTTCTCCTTCATGTTCATTTCAATTTCTGATTAACATATTTAAATCTAACCTTGGTTGATACAATCGTTTTATTTGTTCCTAAACTCCAGGCGGAGAAAGTCTATGAGGAGGTCTTTGACATCATTGACAGAGAAGCAGATGGCAGTGACAGCTTAGAGGTAAGTGATGTATGGCTTGCCATAGTTTGTTTTCTAATGCCCTAGTCCCACTAGAGTGTATCTCCTTCCATTTCCTATCCATCCAAAATGCGGCGAAACAAGTCAGTACCTAGCAAATTTTAAAGTTTCAAGACATTTTGTTTTACTTGAAACGGAGCCGAATTAAAAGTATCCTACTAGTCCATTCTGAGCTTGTTCCGCATCATTTCTTTTCCTGCCAGTATTCTGCTAGTACCTTCCGGTTATCAAACAGATAGGAAACGGAATGAGATACGCTTATAGTGGGACTAGGAGTTTGAACATGTTGCTCTAATCACACAACTGAGTCTTCAAAGTGTCATCATTTGATGGTGGTATTAATGACAAGTGAAGTGAAGAATGAACCCAGCCATAAAGGGGACAAATCATTTGGACCTGATCAGGGAATAATTTTTCTGGTATCGCATCGCAATTTGCTATGCATTTTTGCATGACTGCTATACAAAATATCTTTTGTGTAGCAGTTTTCTTCAATAGAAGTGTACAGAATTTCATTTGAAATATTTATCCATCGGCTGAAATTGCTAATCAAATTTGTGGAGGAATATTATTCCCCGCTTATTTTCTTGGTCAAACCAATGTATTGTCTGGGTTAGAATGTGACATTTCCACTTGTGGTAACTGCTTTACCCTTTGGTTTTCATACACGAATCCGTAATGTTACTATTCAAGAATAATCCTAAACCTTCACCTATAAACCATAACAATAATTTTAACTGAAATTATAATTTCTCATTTTAAATGATTCTTATAATGACACATTGCAGCACGACTTGTGTCCTGACTAGAGCTTTAGACAGGGCTCGAGACTAGCACTTGCCCTATTGCTTGGGGCAAGTCAAATTTCTAGCTAGGTTACTTGAATGGGTAACTTAATTTCTGATCAACTACGAGAGAAAATGTGATTCCTTTCTTGTAAATCTCATCTAGAAGTAAGCAGGCAAGTAACATTGCTATCTGGGCAAGTAAAATTTGAAAATGTATGATTTTACTTGCCAAATGGGCCAGTTGAGAACAAAAAAATCAGTGTTGAGGCTTGCTATAGTAGACAGATGAACATTTAGGAAGTGAATATTTTTATCGTGACCGATAGTGTGAAACAATTCATCTAATGAAACTCAAACTACAGGTGAACTTTGATGCTTTAATAATAGATGTTTTGTTTTGACCGCAGGGCTTTGTGTTGTGTCACTCCATCGCTGGTGGAACTGGCTCGGGCATGGGCTCATACATCCTGGAGAAACTCAATGACAGGTAATTGTAGTTTAAAGGGATCTAGTAACTTTGGTGACATGTGCAAAAAGTGATGAATGGTTGATTCAATGTACATTGTTGTTATCTGATATGTCCACTGGGTATTCTGTTAAAATTTCAAAGTTAAATGGATGTTATATGGCCGAGTAATGAGCAAAAATGCAAAGTGATGTTCACTAACTCATTGCACTGACTTTGTACACGGTTTCGACGATCCAGTGGATAGTTTAACATCTGAATGCTTCAATCGTAAATATCTTTTTAACAAAAGGGAAATTCGAAAATCCTAAACCTGTCCCATGCTTTTTTTGTTAATACAAACACAACAAGGAATGAGAGAACCGCTAGAATTTCGATTGGATTTTTAGGATTTGGACATTGTTACTAAGTCCCTTTAATTTTCTTGAAAAGTATCGGTTTCCATGGTGAGGTGGATGCGCAGTACAAATTGATGGGCAAGTAAAATGTCAAATTGTCTAGTTTGCTTTCCCAATCGGGCAAATAAATAAAAGTTAAACTACAAGAGATCAGTGTAATTTCATATGAGTAAATCACATCTAGAAGAAAGAGGGTTAGTAAAATTCACAAATTTATGATTTTACTTGCCCGATTGGGGCCAGTAAAGAAAAAAGGTTAGTGTATTAATTTATTGAATGAATGGATGAATGGATGGATGGATGGATGGATGGATGGATGGATGGATGGATGGATGGATGGATGGATGGATGGATGGATGGATGGATGGATGGATGGATGGATGGATGGATGGATGGATGGATGGATGGATGGATGGATGGATGGATGGATGGATGGATGGATGGATGGATGGATGGATGGATGGATGGATGGATGGATGGATGGATGGATGGATGGATGGATGGATGGATGGATGGATGGATGGATGGATGGATGGATGGATGGATGGATGGATGGATGGATGGATGGATGGATGGATGGATGGATGGATGGATGGATGGAAGGATGGATGGAATGCATGAGTGCATTAATTAATGAATGACCAAATGCAAATAATAGAAATACAATTAGAAATGTATTATCATTATTTATAATGTACTTTTTTAAATTTCAGATTCCCCAAGAAGTTAATCCAGACCTACTCTGTGTTCCCTAACCAGCAAGAAATCAGTGATGTTGTCGTTCAGCCATACAACTCCATGCTAACCCTAAAGAGGCTCACTCAGAATGCCGACTGTGTGGTAAGAATATAGAACGAAATAGAGTTAGACGATGATAGGTTGTATTGCACAAAATGTACCCGCAGTAAACACATTCTAATGCACTAAAGTCCTTGTATTGCACAACATGTATCAGTAAACACATTCAATTGCACTCGACTCCTTGTATTGTACAAAATGAATCAGTAAACACATTCAAATGCACTCAAGTCCAAAAAGGCAGTATTAACCTGTTCCTTACCAGATTTTGCAATTCCCATAGAGTTAATACAGGACCCATCACGTTCCTGTAGGCAATGTGTTTAGTTATTGTGAAGAAATCTGTTTAAGTGCACACATTCTGAGACCTGTTAAAAAACGTTCTAGGTCATCAGTCCTAAACTTATTCTTAATGTCAAGATAACTGTACACCATAATGTCTTATTGGTTTCTTGGAACATTTCATATATTCAGTGGTTTGTTTATTTCCTTGACATGACATGTGTTTTGTATTATGTAGTTAATGTTGATATGAAATTAATTGAGAAAGGAGTTAATACAGTTTCACCAGGTAAATGAAATTAATTTTTAACAGTGGCTTTTCTTGTTATTGAACAGGTTGTTTTGGACAACACCGCCCTCAACAGGATAGCAACAGAAAGGCTTCATCTTCAGCAGCCTGACTTCAATCACATTAACCAGATGGTGAGTTCCCTTTTATACTGGCAGGGCTCGGCCATAACAGTGTCCCGGTACCAATGGCCACCAATAATTTCATTTGGCCACTAGAAACTCTAGTATTGGCAACCAACTACTTAGGATCTTTGGTGGGAGTCTTTCTGATGGGTAATTTTGGCCAACTTGAATGTACTTTGTAATTTGGTTTTCATGTGAACACAATGATTATTTGGATGGTTAAATTATGCAGCAAGTTAAATTTCTATACTTGCAAAATGCAGTCTGCATACATTTCATGGCTAATGATTATATAGTACAAAGTAATGAAGTATACAGGGCCAAGAAATGAGCAATATAAAAAAGAAAAACAAAAAAGATTGACCAATAATTTCATTTTCTCCTCCTTTAACTCTCAGGTATCAACCATCATGTCTACTAGTACCACCACCCTCCGTTACCCTGGTTACATGAACAACGATCTGATTGGGCTTGTTGCTTCTCTCATCCCCACTCCTAGACTCCACTTTCTCATGACCGGATACACACCGCTCACATTGGGCTCTGACACAAAGGTAAGGTTTTTTAGTGTCATAATCCGACCGAGCATGGTGGCTTAGTGGTTAGAGTGTCTGCCTTATGCACGGGAGGTCCCGGGTTCGAACCCAGACCAGGTCATACCAAAGACTTTAAAAATGGTACCTTCTGCCTTCTAGCCAGGCTCTCGGCATTTATAGACTGGAGAAGGGAAAGTTAAACACACAAGTTACCAGGGGACTAGCCCCCTTCTGTAACTTTCACTACGTATAGTAGCGGAGTGGCCTAAGGCTAATGAATCGGAGATGGGCGCCGCCTTATGTGCTAAATTGGCACGGGAAGGACTTTAACTAACATAATCATCATCAGCAATTTTTATTTACATTTTAATCATCAGGAGCAGCAGTAGCATTTCCATCAGCATCAGCATCAGCATCATCATCATCATCATCATCATCATTACCATCATCATTATCATCATCAGCAGCAGCAACAGCATCATCATCATCATCATCATCATCACCATCATCATCACCATCATCATTATCATCATCATCATCAGCAGCATTAGCATCATCATCACCATCATCACCATCATCATCATCATCATCATCATCATCATCATCATCATCATCATCATCATCATCATCATCATCATCATCATCATCACCATCATCATCACCATCATCATCTTCATCATCACCATCATCATTATCATCAGCAGCAGCAGCAGCGGCATCATCATCATCAGCAGCAGCAGCGGCATCATCATCATCAGCAGTACCATCATCCTCCCACATAATAATGACCTTGTTTTGTCAATACATTTACCTTGGTATTTCTTCCTGTATTACTAGTAGTAGTCAATATGTTCACTAAAGTTACCTGAATTACCAAATTTATCTTATAATGGTTGATACATGATGGGGTTAACAATTACATGTATATAATTTTCATAAATTCATCAATATAGTATTGCTTAATGATTTGTCCCTAGTTGCAGAGTGTGAGAAAGACGACGGTGCTGGACGTGATGCGTCGTCTGCTGCAGCCCAAGAACATCATGGTTTCCACGACGCTGAGGGATCGGCAGAGCAACCATTGCTACATCTCCATCCTGAACATTATCCAGGGAGAAGTCGACCCCACGCAGGTGAGAAAAGGCCAAGATAAGAATCGTTGTAAATTTGTCTTCCCGTTTTGAGTTATTTATGTTGGAAATTTGAACTTTATCCACAGCTTCGTGAGCAGGATGACTCCTTTTGCTCTTCATAGAGTCACACTTTTGTTTAGCTTATCTTCTTTATATCCAGGGAGAAATCAACCCTTTACAGGTGAGAAAAGGCTGTCGAACTTGAAGTTATAAGGAATATTGGTTTAATGTTGTTCTATGTTTGAAGGTTAATATTGGAAATTTGAACTTTATCATCAATGCTGGTTTTGTTTTGTGCTTCCGCCAACTTAAGATGATTTTTGATAGCCTCTTTCTTTGCCTATATGTGACCGGCTATAGCAAAACCCGGCACTTGTCGGTAATCATGTTTTGAAGAAATGGGCGTTTTAACCCTAACCAGGCAGGGTTATTTTGGCCATGCTCTGGCCGGGGGGGGCGTTGGATTCCACCCCCCTGAGATCTCGGCCGCAACAAAATTTGGCACGCAGATAGCTTGCAACATAATCTACAAGATTGCATTGTTATATTTTTGAAAATAATCAAATTTTAATTAATTATGCAAATCCCTTGTTTGTCTGTAAATCACTAAATATTGCTCAGAATATGCTAATTTTGTGCATGAATATTCTTTATGACCTAATTTACAGGTTTTGAAAATTAAAAATTGCGACAGCCAAAATTTGCCTTTGTTTTTTGAATTTCTTATGTATTTCTGTGTTTTTTCGACTTATGTTTTTTTATTGTTTTTTTTCAATGGAATTAATTATTGACCATTAACCAACCATTTTTAGCCCAAAATTAAATGATTGCACTGTATTAAAATGAAAAATAATGAAGGTTTTGTGTATTCTAGGAAAAAAAATCAATTTCCATAGAATTTGTACACAAATCACAAAATTTAGCGATTTTCGGGCAGACGTTCACTTACAAAAGGTCACGTGACTTTAGAACGGTATACCCGGTCGTCGCAAGGTATACCCGGTGGTCGCAAATTTGGTCTCAAAAGTTGCGCAAGACTTCAATGAAAAAAACTCATGAGGTCGCGCGGCAATACCGGTGCGCGTTGCAGAATTATCATGCAAAAAGTCGAGGGGGGGGTGTAAAAGACCTATATGATTGCAAAATCGAAACAATCATATCTTCGCCAATTACTTACCAATTAGTTAGAACAAAGCATTCTAATGATATGAAAATCTACATTTTGATTTTTACCGACAAGTGCAGGGTTTTGCTATAGCTGGTCACATTTGTTTAAATACTGTTATTTTCTGCCTTTGTCGCTCACAGGTTCACAAGAGTTTGCAGAGGATAAGAGAAAGGAAACTGGCAAACTTCATTCCTTGGGGACCAGCGAGCATTCAGGTTGGTTGTATTTAAATTTTAGGCACCTAACATGCCAAGTGCTTGCATTGAAGCTACCGCTTGGATGCCACTTCTATGATTGCAAGCAATGGTAATAGAGTACTTGACCATGCCCATTGTATTGTGCGATGGCATTGTATACGTAAGTGGCTCTATTGTTCAGTGCACACCATAATCTTCAGGCATGGGGCATTTGCTTTCCAATAGATTCCTTTCAAATCCCTCAAAAGCAATTTAACTGTGGGCTTCCAATTAATTGAACTCTATGCAATTTTGGGGGGCTCTTTTTGTCATTTCGGGGGCGAATTTGCCCCGAGCCCCCATGTTTTTCTTTCACTGCCGGCTCCCAACTATTCAAGTAAATCCTTTTTAAATTGCTTGCTCTATTCTTGATTTATGCAGCCAAATACTCATTCATATGAAATGATGAAATTCAGAATGGATATTTTTACAATCAAAGTAATGCAACTTGTTTTTACTCCAACACAGGAGGGTTTATTAGTTAAGAACTACTTGAGAACTACTGAAGTACATGTAACTAGGGCTGTTTTGTAAATTGTTATCTTTTTTCTAATGACAGTTTCTCTTCTGCACGTAGAATTAGTCAAGAAGTCTCTGTGCATACATATGTTTATTAAAAACTGAAATAAGACATCAGATTTGAACCAATGAATACAATTTTTAAAAGGCTTATTTGTGACTATATTGTTTTTATAAGATCTGTTTTGATTATCTACCAGGGATATCAATGTAGAAACATTGGACACAAATATTGAAGGTATATTTTGTATAATTTCATTTGACTTTATATCTTTCTTTTTTTTCTTTCTTGTAGGTGGCTTTATCTTAGAAGTTTTAAGTATCTTTATTAAAAAATGAAATATGCATTTGATAAGATCAGAAGAATATCAGAGCAAAAACACATTTAGTGATTTCTCTCTCTCTCTCTTCATGTCCAGGTTGCATTATCCAAGAAGTCTCCCTACGTCCAGACAGCGCACAGAGTCAGCGGTCTTATGCTTGCCAACCACACCAGCATCGTTACGGTAGGTTACCCCTCTTAACCCGTTCACTACGACATTCTAAAATCCCCATAGACTTTATACATAGCCCACCCGGTTCCCCTAAGCAACGGGTTAAAGGGGAATTCCACCCCAGAAATGTGATGTTTGCGATAAAATGAAGTGAATATGAAGAATCATGATCGAAAATCTGAGCCAAAATGGTAGAGCAATAAAAAAGTTATGACAGGATGAACTTTGCTCCGATTTTTAGTATCGTTCGCAATTGCTATCGATCGTGACGTCACTTGCGAGCTGCAGTCATTTTGACTTCTACATGGAAATTTTATAAAATTTAAATTTTCTTAATAACAAAGCAAATTTATTAGCTAACAAATTCCAAAGAGGGTGGCCCATCGATATTCTTCTATGAATTCGATAAACCAAGCAGAGAAAAATTAATTTTTAGCAACGAAAATGAGAAATAAGTGTATTTTCATGTACTAAAGCCATGGTGAGTTTCTCGTCAATGATGTTGCATATGGCGGCAATTTTGAAACGATCGCTCGTTACTACATGATGTTCAAATGGGTATAACTCCCGTGTTTCTTGTCCAATTTTGATCAAATTTTCACCAATTATGCCTCTTATTCTGCTTATTCAAATAACGAATGGTTTTATCAGGCCCGGAATACCCCTTTAACGTTTATAGTTTATCCGCGTCCCAAGTGCTCGCATTCCAGCCTCAACTCAATTCACAAATCAAGATTCAATGCAATATGAGTCAACTAAAATAGATCTCTTTTATTTTCGTTCACAATATTTTAGTTGTTTGAGAGGATGTGCCACCGGTGTGAAAAACTGAGGCATTCTTGCTTCAAATCCACAAATGAATCATATTGAATTGAAAAACGGATCAAAGAATGATGCGTTACAGATATATAGATCTTCAAGTTGGTCTGTAGATTTATTTTTGTTTACCATTTTCAGTTGGCTTAAGGGTGCAAAATATATCATATTGTGTGGAAAACTGATTGCTAGATTGATATGTTTATACATGCACACATAGATGACAAGTTCTACTGAAATTTATTTATTTTGGTTCACAATATTTCAGTTGTTCGAGAGGACGTGCTCGCAGTTTGACAAATTCAATTGAAATTCATTTATTTGGGTTCACCATATTTCAGTTGTTCGAGAGGACGTGCCAGCAGTTTGACAAATTCAATTGAAATTCATTTATTTTGGTTCACCATATTTCAGTTGTTCGAGAGGACATGCTCGCAGTTTGACAAATTCAACTGAAATTCATTTATTTTGGTTGACCATATTTCAGTTGTTCGAGAGGACATGCTCGCAGTTTGACAAATTCAACTGAAATTCATTTATTTTGGTTGACCATATTTCAGTTGTTCGAGAGGACGTGCCAGCAGTTTGACAAACTCAATTGAAAATCATTTATTTTGGTTCACCATATTTCAGTTGTTCGAGAGGACATGCTCTCAGTTTGACAAATTGAGAAAGAGAGAGGCCTTCTTGGAGCAGTTCCGCAAGGAAGAAATCTTCAAAGATAACCTTGATGAACTGGACGACTCCCGAGAGGTGGTACAACAGCTGAATGACGAGCTGCATGCTGCAACCAAACCGGACTACATATCATGGGGAACACAGAAGGTATTGATTGATTTCATAGATTGTATTGATTGATAGATTGGTTGGTTGGTTGATTGATTGATTGATTGATTGATTGATTGATTGATTGATTGATTGATTGATTGATTGATTGATTGATTGATTGATTGATGGATTGGTTGATGGATTGATTAATGTATGGATTGATTGGTTAAATGATCAATTAATTATTTAATCAAGTGATTTATTAGTGTTGGGTTTGTTAGGAAACGGTCTATGTTGAATAAATAAAGTACTTGCATTGTTCATTTAATCTTTTGTTAATTGTGTTGATGTGCCTAATGTCGTTCTTATACATGTACTTGTGAAATCAGGGAAAGGTTCAGTCTACTAATAATTCTGTCTTCCTTTTATTTTACATTTGTTTAACCACAGGCTGCTCAAGCTAGCAAATCATGAGGACAAGAAGACACTGGGACAGTGAAGTCTAACACAGGGCTCGACACTAACACTTGCCCGCTTGCCCGGGGCAAGTAGAAATGTATGTCGGGCAAGTAAAATGTAATAAATTGTCTAGTTTGCTTGCCCAATTGGGCAACTAAATAATTGTTCAACTATGAGCGTACAATGTAATTTTGTATGTGTTAATCTCTTTTAGAGGTAAGAGGGCACATACATTTTTATTTTGGGGCAAGCAAAATGTATACATTTATGATTTTACTTCAGTACAGAAAGAAGTTAGTGTGGAGGCTTGTATAAGCTGATAACCTATGCCAAGGCATGACACTAGCACTTGGCCAATGGTCGGGGGCCAGTGAAACTTGTTCTTATTGACTTCAAGATGACTGAAACAATGGATAACATAAAATGCATGTATCAATGATGATGTTATTTACCTATGTGATGATAGAAATATAGAGATACTGATAGATATCAACTGTTCACCTCATCCCTTGTGAATATGAAGTCTAACATTAAACCTGACATGCCAAGCCGATTAACCTACGCCAGGGCTCGATACTACTTCAAGATGACTAAAGCAATGGATAACATAAACTAATGTATTAATGATGATGATGTTTACCTAGTATGTTATGATAGAAACATAGAGATATTGATAGATATCAACTGTTCTTCTTATACTCTCTTTCGAACGTGAAGTATGACATTCAACCTGACATGCCAAGTGGATTAGCCTACGCCAGGTGCATTCCACTGTGTATTGTTCATCTTATCAATAACTGAGTAGTGATAGATGATGTCACGGGGGTAATTTCACTCTAGAAAGTTTTTTGAGGGGTGGGGCTTATCAAAATTAAGAAAATAATTGCTAAAATGTTTTTAAAATATACAAAACATGTTAAGGTCAAACAGTTAAGAAATATAAGATGTGTACACTAATACAGATAAACAGAAGTCAACATGCATTCGGTTTGCACGACCACTTTAAGCTTATAGAGTATTTGCTCATAACTAAGTCCTAACTTATCCTTGTTTAGTACTGGTTCTGTCAACATCAGATTACTCCGAGCGTTGTACTAGTGTTGTCGTTTTCGGGAGTATTTACTACCCAGGACTCGCGATAATTTTTCGGGCGAGTCCCGGGTACCCGAAATTTACCCATTTGTTTATTACACGGTTGGCATGTCACGCCAGCTGGGAAAACATGTTCATTCAAGTGACAAACATTGAGCGCATTTATAACAATAAATATCTTCTTGAATGAACATGAAAGCTCTGGCATTCAATAAGGAGACTTCCCCTTTTTTGGGGAAATCGAGTATCGATTTTTGTGCCCGGGACTCAACATTTTTCGGCGGGACCCGGGTACCCGGGACTCAGCGACAAAACTACTTTGTACAAGAAAAACCAATATTGATAATCTCATATTTATGTGTGAATGAAAGCATTATATTTCTTATTTATTTGAAATATATATTCTCTAATCCCAAAAAAGGGCTTGACATCGGGCCAACAAAAATGTATGAAAGTCTTATTTAGATGGCCTTATTGGACTAATAGACTATGAAACTGACATTGACGGACCAAGAAAATGTCGTATTTCTAGATGACAATGTCTACCTTCATAAGTGTTAATCAATATTAGGGAGATTTTGAATCGACTATTTACAAGAAAATTTCATTTTGAGGACAGTAAATTTTGTTTGAGGCCACTAAAAAAGTTAAAGGGGACCACCAGGCAAAGGACAACACATTATTATATGTTTTGGTACCGTTTTGTGATATCGAATAGATACCCAACATTTTGCAAAGGGTTGTGTAATTCATAAACAAAGCAATTCATTTCCACCACTTACGGAACCACTGCTATTTCCTGGTTCCATACGGGCCAATCATTTGCGAGTGCGCCAATGCTTTCACGCGTACGTCAATAGATTCCCGGATGATTCATTCGCTCTGCACAGTGCGCTCTGGCTCTGCACGCATATAGTCTACGCAATTCAGACCGCATGAACGCATGGTTGAGAATGGTAATGCGTTTTCCAATTATATATTTTTTTCTGAAAACATATTTTTGTGAACTTGTTGAAGGAATGGAATACTAAAGATGGTACCTTTCTATAATAAGAATATTATTTTTGGGTGGTGGTACCCTTTAAGATGGAATTATTTTACTGGCACTCCATGGCCACTAGGAAAAAGAGTATTGTGGAGGCTACTTTCAGTTACAGAAATAACCTTCAAGCTTGTCATTTCTCCTGCTACTTTAAATAACAATTTCTTTAATGATGCATACAATTTAGTATGCAATAGTCTGAAATGAGTGTTTTAAGGGTTTATGTGCAAAACTCAATGAAGCCATTTGTGTTAACCCATAAATATTGAGATACATGTTATTAATTAAACATGTCGAAACACAGTTACAGTTATATTATATAATATACATGTACAAAAAATAATGTATCATTAGAATAGAGATAATATTTCAGAAATTATGATGGTCCAGGTTTTTTTAATGGTTAGAATTGGCCATACATTTTGTTTGCATATGAACCCTTTACCACAATGTAAATTGCATTGTAATTTGTATAAATGTAATCTAAATAACCTAGTGTAAATATTTGTGTACAGCAATTGATACAATACCTTTATGTAAAAAAAATGCAGTGCCTTGAAAAAATATTTGTATGTAAATGTTTTCTTCCGCTACATGTACCATAAAATGGAAAATATCATCTTATTCTTTCTTTTAGACTTTATTTACTACCCGCATTGCTATTTACTTGAATTATTATGAAAGGAGAGAGAGAGAGGAATATGAGTAGAGAGAGATAAAGAGGAGGGGGGAAAGCGAGAGAGCGGAAGAAAAGGATAGAGGGAGGGGGCAGGGGCAGAGAGTGGAATAGGAAGAGATGAAGAGGAGGGGAGAGAAGGAGAAAATGATAGAGGGAGGTGTTATGGCATGATCGAATAGGTGCTTGACCGCAAAGCACGGGAGCCGGGTTCAAACCCAGTTCGATGCCGCCAGTACAGCACTAGTGTCCTTCAGCAAGGCACTTTATCCACATTGCTGCTCCCCGCCCAGGTGCAATATGGGTACTTGGCATTAATGAGGATGTGTAAAAATCATGAGTCCACTATAAAGTAGCACTTGCTGGAATGCTCCCCAGGGAGTGGAAAAAGTGCAGATAAAGTGCGGAAGTGTATCCAATGGCCAAGATATAAATAATATTAGATGCAGGTCCCTCTGGGAGGACAGAGCAAAAGAGCACCGAAGAGGCTAACCTGGATAAATAAGACTAGAAAAACAAAAGGGCACAGAGAGAGAGAATGTTAAAACTACTGTAAATTTAGAAATCCACATGTTCAACAATATTTGCATACTTTCATAAAAACAAAAACAAAGTACTGCATGAATCTTCACAGTACTAGGGGCTCTTGCCCCAAAAATATATAAATCTGTATTTTTTTTTCCTGTAAAAGAAATGTGATTCAATGTCATGAATTACACATATTCAAGGCTCAAGCTTAAAAAACCAATCTTCTCAGTAATTAATAATTTACAGATCCCAAGAAAGGCTAAACAAATAATTCCATCTCTTTGGGGCCTCTATACATTAACTGGTTATACCGAGTTCAGGAGGCTACGACAAGTGGCAGATTTATTGGTCTAATGATATAATTATACAAAAAACCTAAAGCAGAAAGAAATTGCACAGTTTTACACACCACATCGGTTTCAACTTGAAACAATTATTGTTTTCCTTCAAAATAAGACAAATTATAATATTAGTCAGTTACATGGTAAACCATACATATATTCCTGTAATGATATAATAATTAATATCAGATCACATATATAACAGTTCTAATAATGTCTACACAATACTAAACTGACAGTGATTAATGTGGGGCATGCGCAAACTAGGTGAAATATTTTGCGCCAAATGATTGTATGTGTTATGCACGAATCTCCAGGATTGACGGAGGCAGATCAACGAGAAGAAGATAAAGAAGATTATGAATTTGAGTGACAGTTTTATTAAACTTATCTGAAATACGTGCGTTATTTGATTGAATTTATTTAAATATAATTAAGACAAAGAACAGATTCGTGACATGTTTTCGATTCCCCGCACGTCAAATAATGCATCGATATCGATTTGGCCTCAATTTTGAATTGAGTTATGACGTGATATAACTCCACGGGATTTTCCCAATCTTCAAGTTTGCCGTCAAACTATTCTCTCGAATTCCCCCGACGATTTTCCAACAGCGTATATGAATCTCTTTAATAAAGATCATTATTATGTTTATATTAATATATTACCCTTCTCGTTACTTCTCAATTTTATGAAATCAATAAACTACATGGTCAAATGTAATTATTCGATTGTACTAAACAGGCGTTTAAAACGAATAACATGATGTATTTAAAGACTTCAACAGGCATGTAAACTATGATCATTGGGTCTACATTCAGAGAAAGCATAGTATTTATTAAGTAATACTAAATTATATTAAAATATTCCACGTACCACACAATTTCCCCAATTATAATTAACCTTAAAATGTGTGATAATGGAATATTAACTGCGGGGAATTCGAAACGTAAAAGAACCTTGGTTACTAATGCGGATACATGTCTTGATAATGTCATACCGCTAAAGGATAAAAAAGGGATTTTCCCAAACCCCTCGGCAAATAATCCTCTGAGATTCCCATAATCTTATTTTCTTACTTGAACTGGAAATCTTCAGTTCTGAGAAAATAAACATCATGTAATGTAACGAACTCAATTAAATAGAATAAAGTAATATTTGTATCAATTCGAAAGATACCTATATGAATGGGAAAGAAAAAAAAAATCGACTTTTAAAGGGATCTAGTAACTTTGTTGGCATGTGCAGAAAGTGGTGAATGGTCGGTAAAATGTGTAGTTTTGTAATTTGATATGTCCTCTGAGTATTGTGTGAAAATGTCTCGTTAAATTGATATTATATGGCCGAGTAATGAGTAAAAATTTAGATGATATTCCCTAACTCATCGCACTGACTTTGTACACGGTTATGACTATCTAATGGATAGTTAAAAGTCCGAACACTTCTATCGTAAATATATTTTTTAACGAAAGGGAAATTTGAAAAACCGAAACCTGTCCCATGCTTTTAATTTATTGTTTATACGAATACAACAAGGTATGAGGGAACCGCTATAATTCCAATTGGATTTTGAGGATTTGGACAATGATAATAGATCCCTTTATTTAAGGTTCGGTCTATTTACTCGAAATCAAATCTGAAAGATCCAGCTGGACATCATACAAATCATATTAATACAAACTAAATGAAACCTATGACAAAATGTTAACATTAATTCAAACATATAAAGAAACTGACCAGAAATATATAATGTGATTGAAAAGAGCAAAGAAAAATCCCTTTGGAATCCCATTTTCTTTGCTCTTTTTCAATCACAAAATATTAACATTGATAGTAAACACTAATGTGTGAAATTTCTGAAGGCCCGCAATGCAATTGAATAGTTGATCTAATTGTGGTTTTCATTATCAGCACATTGCCAAGGGGCAACATTGTATTATTATGTGTTAAAATTGGAATAATGAATCAATTAACTCTTAAGGGGAATTCAAGATATTTTAGGAAAAAGTTGTTTACAATGAGGTTATGCATACAGAGCAGAGAATTTTCCCTGCGTTTCACCTAATATTTATTTTGTTATTAATTCCTTTGACATTTTGCATTTTAGTATACGAAAAATTAACTACAATGTACTGAAATTTGGACAGCTTATTGACAGTTTCTACTTTAATATTGTTTTATATTTTGGGGGAATTAATCAATACATTTGATTGTTGGGGGTTTCTTTTTAGTAAAAAAAACCAACACGATTCTCTCTTAAATAATTTATAATTTTCCATATTTGCTTGTCCCCTATTTTCGTTGATAAAACGCGGATTGGTTACGATGATGTGCAGTTATCAACTATTCTGATGAAATTAATATACGTAATGCATTCCATTGTAAACAAGATTCGTAGGGGGTGGCTGTGTTGTATACTACACTCTATGCTGTCTGCTTGATAACAAAAATCATTACACACTCCTAAATTATTTCACCTCTTCCCCTCCATGTCTGCCTGTATTTGCCCCAGTTTCAGTTGTTCCTAGCTTCGATTCGCCACTGTCTGTTTCATAGATGGAACACAGATTGGTTATGATGATGATGCGCAATTATTGAATATTCTTCCTTCTGATGAAACCAATGGAATAAGATTCTATTTTCAGTGCCGTGCCGTCTCGTTCAGCGCCGCGGGGGGCAGGTGTAAAAACGAGGACGCATTATTTTGTATGAAGAACTTAATCCCAGAAGGCGCTAAATCCATATTTTTTAATTCAGGAACTTGAAAGATGCGCGTGTTTCTTTGTCAGATTTAGTACACGGGCAAATGGGAATATGAAAATGGACATACTCTATAAATTGCTTTTGAGTGCATGCTCTGTCTAGGTATATCTTGAGTTATAGCAAATAATTAATATGTTATTGTACTTTCATCGCTAAGTCAAATGAAAATGGATTTGGCGCATTTTGGAATTCAGATTTTCATTAGCTTGGTTATTATTAGCATCATCATCATCGTCATCTTCATCATCATCATCATCGTCATCGTCATCTGCATGCAGCATCGTCATTACTATCATCGTTGTCGTCATCATCATCATCCCCACCACTATGGTGGTGGTCACCACAATTACTCGTGACATTTTATGCAGTTACCACATGAAATTAAACGTCCGAACACCCACCTCCTTGGTGTAGATGTAATGTATTATATAGGTAAAGTGACCAATTCATTTTCAGAAAGTGGCTTTTAATCTAACAAATAAATCAAAAAGGATAATGTGAGTGTAGCGCCGATCAGTCACCCATAGGCCATTGCTATTTTCGGGTTATTTTCAACAATTTGCAAACAAAAACTTGGTCTTAACCGTTGAATTGCGGTGGCAGGAGGTCTGTTTTTAACCAAATGACCTTTTCAACGTGCATGGCTGAAATAACATAGATTGATCATGTGGTATTGAAAAGGGGTTGGGGATAATTATCGGGGGGGGGGGGGGTGGGGGTGTTATGCTCTTTTCCACGACCATTTACACCCCTCATGTCAGTTGGTGAAAATAGAGTATAACCTAGTAAAGACGTCTCATTACTTTCTGAAAATCGTTCTTAACAACTTGTCTTCTGATTCGGGCTTTTGATAGTGTGTGTGCCTGTCGGGAGGGGGGGGGGGGGGGGGTGGGGTGGGCAGGACCCATGTTCATAAAACTACAGTTAGTCTGTTTAGCGTGATAAGGCTACAGGTTTGCAACACAACATTACATTAGTCATTATTAGCTTATGGTAATCTGGATAAGCAAATGTACCTACCAAATTAAACCTATATGGCAACTAAGATGATCTCATGCATGTTGCATACTTGTCCCTATCATCTAAAGTAGATTGGAACTAACTTAGCTAGTGTGGGTTTTATGAATATGGGCCCTGAACGATGGCCTACCTATACTACTAACTACTAGATCACACATTTCGGCTTGCCTGGCATTGCTAAGAACCAGTTTACCCATGGAAGAAGAAATAAACAAAATGAATTGGCATAATCGTCTACAAATATAAATTTTCGGCCTAATTAATAATATAAAATTCTCTGCGAAAATCATGTCATTTTAAGGTAAAAATAAGTAATTACGGTCTAATCAGCGGGTAAAGACTCTTTATTTATCTATTTTTGTTTATTGTCAGCTGAAAACGGCTGTGCTTTCTCATTTATATTGTATTTCTATGATGCAAGGCTCCCAGTGCGCCCCCAGCCACTGGAACAAAATTCCTAGCTACGCCTACTGAAGTGAAGTAGTATAGGTGGGTGTTCGGTGTTTGTTAAGATGTATCATCCCACATGCCAACTAAATTTAGACAAGAATCGAAGAGAATGTTTACTTGGATTTGTGGAGAGGAAAAAAATAACGAACCTCGGGCTAAATGTCGGAGCATCAAGCATTTTGTAGGTTAGTAGTTATGCGCGATTCACTTATTTTTGGGTTCAAAGATACATGCACAGCAATATTGTTGATTGCGCATTTTTTGCGTTTTCGCCACTCTATTTCTCATATTTTCAAATTACGACAATACCTGTCAGTTGATTGCGAATTTTCAGCGATTTGCTCCATTTCTTTGCTTTTATTTTATACATAGTTCATGTACAACAATATGCGTTTTAATTGCGGCGCCAATGTTTACCCTCCATATGCTCAAGGACATTTGTTCGTGACTCAGTTGGCAGTGGATTGCGATAGTAGACCGACCGTTTGACTCGATTCTCCGTTTATTACCTCCGCCAACGAAGAGGGGTTATGTTTTCGGTCCCGTTTGTTTGTTCGTTCGTCACCAGTCTCCTGCGCACAATTTCACAGATATCTCAACCAATTTTTCGTAGAAGCTTCGTCTTCATCTAGAATAGAACCCATTAAATGTTCAAGGTCAAAAGTCAAAGGGCAAGGATTTTTATAACATTCGAGTGTTGGCGGAGGTGTGCACTCCCTGATTGCACTGCTTCTAGTTTTTGAAGATTCTAAATCTAATGACCAGTTTAGGTGTTAAAGGGATCTTGTAACATTGTCTAAATCGGCAGTGATCAGCAATTATTAATGAGCGCTATAGCAGAACTCACACACCTTATTGTATTCGTATTATCGAAGCATGAAACCAGTTTGTGTTGTCCGAATTCCTCTTTCGTTTGAGAGATAGTTTAATATGATTGAAGGGTTCGTATTTGAAAGTCTCCCTGGGAAACTTCCAAATGTGCACAAAGTTAGTGCAGCGGGTTAGCTTATATCACGTTGCATTTTCGCTCATTACTTGGTTAATACGACATTCGTGTACCGTGGAATTTTCGTAAATCACTTAGTGGACATATCGGATCACAGAAATACACAACACGAAGCGTACGAATTTCGACCGACGAGTCGAAACAACGGTCGCAACGGCCCGCGGTCTACAATCAGAACGAGATCGCCTCATGCTTGCTCCCCAACTTTTGAAATCTTGTATTATCGCCGTTGATGGTTGTTGACGACTGTCTGAATGGCGCAAATAGCGTAGTTACGGGGGCATGCATATGACCCTCAAAAAGGGCAAAAGATAGAACAACAGAATACACAGACATTAGTTCATAATGTGTGCCCCTCCATATGCCCCCATTCCCAACTAATCAACCAACGCTACGCCACTGATTGCGGGGAGGGGGAGGGGCTGAGGGGGCAGCCTTTGCACCCCCCCCCCCCTGGAGTTTTGAAAATGGCAATATTTGGGCAAAATACACCTCAAATTCGGGCAAACCATGTCATATTCGGGCAAATGCATGTCCTTTTCGGGCAAAACCATGTCATATTCGGGCAAAATGAAGTCATATTCGGGCAAAGTCATGTTACATTCTAGCATAATCATGTCATATTAGGACAATAAAACGTCATTTTCGGGCAAAGTGATGTTACATTCGGGCAAACTCATACCATTAGGGCAATAAAACATAATTTTCGGGCAAAACCGTCTCATATTTGGGCAAAAACTAAAATAAAAAAAATTTCGTTTTGGGGGCATGTAAGAGGCGAAGACTTAAAAATATATATATTTCGGGCAAAAGACTTCAGCCCCCCCCCCCCCCCCCCCCCACCCCCGAAGAAAGTGTGCTCCTATGCCCATGATTGTTGCAGTAAACAACCTCATCAATCTTCAGCACTTGTGGGTTTTAATGGATTTAATAATTAATCCATGAGAGTTTTGTTTACACGGATGGTAGTTTCCCCTTTTTCAAAGACCCGTGTAATTTTGCAACTAAAGCCCGGCGCAGACAGAGCCGACTCGACCCGATCCGACTGGTTTTAATCAGGCTAGAGTTGGGCCCGGTCGGTCGGAGCAGATTTATCGTGTTGAATCGGCCCCAACTGGCATCCGACTGGTCTCTCGACTGGCAAAATGTGTGTCGCGAGGCACTGAAAACTGAGCCGATCGGAATGACAACCAGTCGAGTCGGCTCTGTCTGCGCCGGGCATTACTCATTTAGTA
Source organism: Echinarachnius parma (assembly GCA_037951105.1). Taxonomy (NCBI): domain Eukaryota; kingdom Metazoa; phylum Echinodermata; class Echinoidea; order Clypeasteroida; family Echinarachniidae; genus Echinarachnius; species Echinarachnius parma. The sequence goes on along the minus strand of JBAMJV010001263.1, from coordinate 190,786 downwards.
TCGGTACGATATAAACCAGCCCTAATATATGATATATAGAACTGGATCATTTTCTGGTATGCTAAATGTTAATATAAATATTTAACCTAAGAACGTCGACAGTGCATGTTTTTACGTGGGTGGTACAAACCGCACATTTATAGGAAAACAACAGCACTATAATATGAAATGACTCAATGTAATTATTAATACAAACTTCAAGAGGATAGCTATATCTAAGTTTATTATAAGACAAATCTAATTGAAAATTTAAAAAAAATAATATGGTTTCCCCGGTGTCTCCTCATTTGTTATAAGTCGTAAGAAAATATAATTGCATCGCGTGAAGTAAACATGGTCATTCCTTATAAATTGTGACCGGATATAGCAAAACCCTGCACTTGTAGATTTCCATACCTTAAAAAAAGGCCTCATGACAAGCTTTCATTTTATGAAATTGGTGCTTTGTTCTAAAACAAAAAGTTCAATTATTGGCAAAGATTACAAAAATAAGTCTTTTACACACATTATGTGAACTTAAAACGCTAATTTCTTCAAAATATGAATTACCGACAAGTGCAGAGTTTTGCTATAACATATCCAGTCACAATTATTCAGTTTTTCCATCACGCCCAAGATTCGTAATTCTGAAGCTCCGGATATTAATTTTCAGACTATAAGCAACCCTAATTTAGATAACGAAACCTTTCAAACATCCGGATAATAGAACTTCTAACGAACCTCTAAAGAAATGGAATTATTGTATTTACAATCTTCTGCGCAATGATATTTTATAAAAATATAGATATAGGCCTAATCCGAATGTCCGGATATTCATTTTCAGACTAAAGAACCATATATTATCGAATCCATTCAAACATCTGGATAAAAGAACTAATAACGAACTTCTAAAGAAATAGAATTACTGTAATTACAATCTTCTGCGCAATATTTCTTTTTATAAAAATACAATATATAAATTATAAATATCATGCAGATAGTTCGCAGTTCCGAAAGTCCGGACATTCATTTTCCAACTAACGAACCATAATTGAGATAAACGAAACCTTTCAAACATCCGGATAATAGAACTTATAACGAACTTCTAAAGAAATAGAATTACTGTAAGTACAATCTTCTGCGCAAATTTTTTTTTAAATAAAAATACAATATATATGAATATCATGCAGATAATTCGCAGTTCCTAAAGTCCGGACATTAATTTTCAGACTAACGAACTATAATTGAGATAAATGAAACCTTTCCAACATCCGGAAAATATAACTTAAAACGAACCCTACAAAGAAAATGCATTACTGTATTACCAATCTTCTTCGCAAAAAAACATATCATGGCAGAGAATCGAAATAAAATGATCCCAAATTTAGATGAATTTATACATTTTTAGACAAATTTAGACTTTAGAACTAATAACGAGCCTACACAGAAAAGGCATTACTTTAATCACAATCTTATTTGCAAACAAAATTTCATCGTGACGGAGATTCGCAATAGAACGAACCCAACTTTAAATGACATGTAGAAGTTTTTAGACAAATTTTGAACTAAAAACTAATAACGAGCTTACTAAGAAAATGCATTACCGTACTAACCTTTCTTCTGAAACGCCCTCTAATCTCTAATCTAACGGAAAAAATCAAAAGCACTTTGCCTCATATCCCTTTGAATTTATCTGCGTGACATGTTTTGTAATTGGTGCGTGATAATTCGAAAGTTCTTGAATCAAGTACGGCGGTCCCAAGGCGCATGCTCTATTAAAAACGTTGTCATGCGTGGTGTTGCTAGACTGCAGCAGCTGGGGGAGGTTTCACAAAGATCTAAGTTGAACTCTAAGTTGGACTTGGAATAAAAACATATTCATGAGCAAAAAGTGCAAATATTTGATATTTATAAGATCCTTTTTATGAAGAAAACGAATCTCCTTGATGATAGAAACTATAGATGACTTACAAATTATAGTATAGATTGTTCATAGTAACTAACCGCTTTCCATAAATAAAATGAAATAAAATAAGAAAATAGAATATAAGTTTAACTTAGAATCTTTGTGGAACACCCCCACAATGGTCGCCATTTTAAACTAGGCTAGTCTGTGAGCAATGCACAACACTGAATCAATAATGTGTAGCACGCGCCGTGACCATGCAAGGCGTGTGCAAGATGGCACCGCGCATGTGATTTACGGATGCGACCTGCCTTTTAATGTATGATCTGCGTGACTTGTTCGGGAACTGGCGCGTGATAATTGCAATATACTTGAATCAAGTTCCATTAGTTTGCATGACACAGGCGATTCAAAATTCGACGAATCTACCCAGCCAGTGGGTGTGTTTTTTTTTTTTCTTTTCTTTTTTTCTTTTTTTAAATTTAGAACAACCCTGCACTACATTACTATCATGTCTGGCATTCATTTATTTCGACTTTTCATTCTCAAATGTACTGTTTTGATTTATAAACAAAAATGTTTTGGTTTTGCATAGGCTGTCATAGGAAACCTCATAATAATGAAACTTGCCGTCTGGCAATGTATAATTTATTTGTGATTGCATTATGTTGCGAAATAAATGATCAATAATAAAACTTATTATTCCAGTAGACATTTCAATCAAGTAGTTTAATATTCGGTATAAAGGAGGTGAAAGCCTTAACGTGAATAATCTTCTCAATGCCAATTAGCTACTATGGAACGAATGCCCACTAGGGAGTTGAGATGGTGCCTTATGACAGGCGTCTTGCCTTTATAATGACAAGGGCGATTTTCAAGGGCGACAATATGAACACTATAGTAGCCGCGAGATCATTAATCGCCAGTCGATTCTTACATTCATATAAGTGAGACATTGCCGAAGGCTAGGACAAACTCAGATCAAGACGCGGTGATCTGGTCTTGTGGTCAGAGCTTTGCTCTTCGCCGAGATTCGAACCAAGGCAGCGTATGGGCAGCGTATATTGGATGTGACGATAAATGGCGGTCGCATACGTAAATAACCAACTATTAACATAAGCAAATAACCAACCAACCAACCGACCGACCGACCGATGTTCAACAGAATTGGGTTTCCCCATGAGGGGGCATGAACCTGAACAGGGGGCAATTCTGGCCCCCTTCACCCATTAGCTTCACAAGTAAAAGGGATTCATAATTCGACTGAGGGTCGAACGGAAAGCTTGTAAATCTTAAAGCTCTCATATCCTTCCTTCAAGAGGTGTAGCTTTCCATGAAAAGATATAATTCATTCAAGTACTTTGTTGATTCTACCCGAGAAATAACTGCATTGTTTTTATATTTATTTCCGACCCAAATCCTTCGTGATTAGATGACGACACACTGTTAAAACGCTGGGTAAAAATGGTTGTTAAATCTTTTCATACAACTTTAGGTGTAGCATGATAAGTTTTATGAAGAAGGGTTGCGTGAAGCGGCCATTGTTCAAGCGTTGATGAAACGTGTTAAATCACGTGATAGTTTCGACCGCAAAATCACCGCGTCAAAACCTCTTTTGTCCCTTCGCGAACCGAGATAGCGCAGTCGATAGAGAGTGAGACTTATAACCCAAAGACCCCCGGTTCAAATCCTACCCTTGGCGCTTTTACATCTTGTTTTGTATTTGCTATTTCAGCAACGGGATTGTTGAAATTTATTCTGAACAACAGCGGTTGTTGAAAAATTTAAACAAGTTGTTGAATTTGTTTACACAGCGTTTTTACAGTGAATACAACAGTTGTTGCTGTTGCAAACAACATAGTACTTTCGGAAATAATATCGCTAATGATATTCGCTTGTCTCGCAATGTAAAACTAGGAATCTAAACGATCACGACGTTTCGTATGCTACTGCAATACTTTGTCAAATGATAATATCGAATGTAGACACTCGGCTTTTTATGCTATACCGTGGCTCCCAACATCACAATCTCGCATGAGCGATTGCGTTCCTGATAGGTCAACAACGGAACCCGCTGATTGGCCGGTGCACACGGGCAAACAACCAATCAACGGAACACTGGATCGGCCCGCCTAACGAAACAGCGTACGGTACGTCGCCACGACACTACCCCGAACAACCGGCCCACAACGGTTGATGCCAAACCCACGGCAGAACCCCCCTAGCCACCTTCTCGCTACAACGCTCATATCTACGTATCAATTTGAGGGCAGGGTGCCCGTATGTTCAATCAATAATAGTAAATATATAATCCATTGCGGATATAGTATCGGAAATAATATCGCTAATGATATTCGCTTGTCTCGCAATGTAAAACTAGGAATCTAAACGATCACGACGTTTCGTATGCTACTGCAATACTTTGTCAAATGATAATATCGAATGTAGACACTCGGCTTTTTATGCTATACCGTGGCTCCCAACATCACAATCTCGCATGAGCGATTGCGTTCCTGATAGGTCAACAACGGAACCCGCTGATTGGCCGGTGCACACGGGCAAACAACCAATCAACGGAACACTGGATCGGCCCGCCTAACGAAACAGCGTACGGTACGTCGCCACGACACTACCCCGAACAACCGGCCCACAACGGTTGATGCCAAACCCACGGCAGAACCCCCCTAGCCACCTTCTCGCTACAACGCTCATATCTACGTATCAATTTGAGGGCAGGGTGCCCGTATGTTCAATCAATAATAGTAAATATATAATCCATTGCGGATATAGTATCGGAAATAATATCGCTAATGATATTCGCTTGTCTCGCAATGTAAAACTAGGAATCTAAACGATCACGACGTTTCGTATGCTACTGCAATACTTTGTCAAATGATAATATCGAATGTAGACACTCGGCTTTTTATGCTATACCGGCCAATCACCGGCCAATCACCGGCCAATCAGCGGGTTCCGTTGTTGACCTATCAGGAACGCAATCGCTCATGCGAGATTGTGATGTTGGGAGCCACGGTATAGCATAAAAAGCCGAGTGTCTACATTCGATATTATCATTTGACAAAGTATTGCAGTAGCATACGAAACGTCGTGATCGTTTAGATTCCTAGTTTTACATTGCGAGACAAGCGAATATCATTAGCGATATTATTTCCGATACTATATCCGCAATGGATTATATATTTACTATTATTGATTGAACATACGGGCACCCTGCCCTCAAATTGATACGTAGATATGAGCGTTGTAGCGAGAAGGTGGCTAGGGGGGTTCTGCCGTGGGTTTGGCATCAACCGTTGTGGGCCGGTTGTTCGGGGTAGTGTCGTGGCGACGTACCGTACGCTGTTTCGTTAGGCGGGCCGATCCAGTGTTCCGTTGATTGGTTGTTTGCCCGTGTGCACCGGCCAATCAGCGGGTTCCGTTGTTGACCTATCAGGAACGCAATCGCTCATGCGAGATTGTGATGTTGGGAGCCACGGTATAGCATAAAAAGCCGAGTGTCTACATTCGATATTATCATTTGACAAAGTATTGCAGTAGCATACGAAACGTCGTGATCGTTTAGATTCCTAGTTTTACATTGCGAGACAAGCGAATATCATTAGCGATATTATTTCCGATACTATATCCGCAATGGATTATATATTTACTAACATAGTACTTCGCTGTTAAAACTAAAACATGGTTGTGAAAATGGGGGCTATTGCGCCCCCCCCCCCCCCCCCCGGCCCCGTCCTACCACAAACATCTCATTTCCAAGAGATATAGGCACTTGCTATAGGCATGTGCACAAACAAAGTTTGTGATAAGTGATAAGTATATCATTTCAGTATTCAGCACCTTTCAATAGTATAAATATAGATACTTATGTATTAATGTTTACTAGGGAAAATCAAGAAACAGAACCAACGATCAGACATTCCGATAGTATACTACTTTTATATTGTAAATTATATTTCTTTTGCTTTCCTCTTAAGGCTGCTCCCTTCATCGAGATTCCTCACTTCTCTCCCCTTTGTTGCCCCTCTACTCTGTTGAGCCTCGCTGCCTCACAGTTTGAAGCCATAGTGTATCATCTAAACAGATTACTTAGAACGTGACCAGAACGAGATTTCACCTTCCCCTCTGTCTCCACGTCCTAAGCCTGGCGCAGACAAAGCCGACTCGACCCAATCCGACTGGTTTCCAGTCGGATCGGCTGGGTTTGCATTACCCCACGACTCCATTTTTACCAGTCGGAAGCCAGTCGGAAGCCAATTGGGCCCGTTTCAACATGTTGAATCGTCTGCGACTAAATCGGACCATCTGTGGCACTCAGTCGGGTCGGATCGGGTGGAGTCGGTCCTGTCTGCGCCGGACTTAACAGGAAGCAACGTTCACAGGATATGGCGAGCTTTAGTGCAATATTGAAATGAAATATTTGCAGTGGCGATATATATTTGTTGGGTTGGCAGGCAGTTCTAATAGATACAATAATTGTGTGTAATACTATAATTTTATGGTAAAGTATGTTATATTTAGAAAAAAATGAAGAAAACCATTTTGAATTATAGTGATGATGTAAAAGAAAATAGCCATTGACATGGGAAAGCTAGGATTACATTTTAATAAGTGGGGGCGGCTTTCTTCCTGCCTACCATGAGCTTCTTAAATGTAATTCAATGTTGCAGCTTGGATTAATTACTTGTTGGTATCATTTTTTATTTTAAATCGATAACGTGACCGGATATCCACCGAGTGAGTAGTGTGTGAAGCGCGCTTGTGTGTGTGTGTGTGTGTGTGTGTGTGTGTGTGTGTGTGTGTGTGTGTGCGTGTGTGCGTGTGTGTGTGTGTGTGTGTGTGTGTGTGTGTGTGTGTGTGTGTGTGTGTGTGTGTGTGTGTGTGTGTGTGTGTGTGTGTGTGTGTGTGTGTGTGTGTGTGTGTGTGTGTGTGTGTGTTTATTAATGTATGAGTTTAAGTGTATGAGTGAGGGGGTTCAGATGTTTTCGCAGACCCCCCCCCCCCTCCCCCTTTTCTGATCTGTCGGGTGAAAAAGAACCCACCACGAATGGCATTTGGGCAATAGGCGTCACTTCTCCTCCACCCAAAGAAAAGTTTACCCGTTTATGCCTATGTCTGACTCCTAATTATCACGATTTCCTTTTCTCTTTTCTTCACATGTATTTTAATTCTGTAAAAATTCATAAAAATAAAACACTTCTCTTTTCTATTTGTGATTTTAATTTCCTTCATTAATATTATAAACCGAACACAAAAAGTAACTTACCCCCTAAGCAATTGCCCATAATTTCATAACCAAGAATCGTTTCAAGATTTCGTCTTGCCAAGATATCCCTATGGTAGTTAGGAAAACAATGTGTAACAATAAGAGGTAACCATTAATCCATGGTTGAGTGAGCACACATTACAGACAAAATAGTCATATTTCAAAATTCGCAAAAGTGTTATCATCATTACAAATTATTGAGAATTGGAAAATTAAAAAATGCACTGTTTTACAATTGCAATTAATGCATGAATATCTCTGATTTTCGCACATATCGAACATAACAACTGTGCCAATATTGTGGTAAGATGACATCTTGAAACAAGTATCGGCTATGAAATTATGGGCAATTGCTTAGGGGGTAAGTTACTTTTTGTGTTCGGTTTAGTTCTTCAATTGTAATTCTATTGTCATGATTGTGCAGCTTTGCTACTTAATTGTTGGTATAATTTTTATTTTAAATCGAGAACGTGACCGGATATCCACCGAGTGAGTAGTGTGTGAAGCGCGATTGTGTGTGTGTGTATTAAAACAAAAAAAAGTGTATGTGTGGGGGTGGGGGTCGGTTGGGCTGAGAGGGGGCACAGGCTTTTGTTCTTTTTACCATTACAATGACCTACTGGTTTGCGTTTTTTTTTTAACTAAGTAAATAAGATATGCAACTGATTTATTATATAAAGCATGTTTACATGTATGTAAAGGTTTAATTATTGTACACTTGTATCGCAATAAGTTTGTTTAATTATGTTTATGTATGAGAAATTAATGATAAAAAAGTAATGTTCATTTAAACTCAATCGTATATCTTTTTATATCTTATTTGGAGGAATGAGCATTACTTTTAAAAAGTGTGTGTGCGTGCCTGTGCCTGTGCGTGTCCGTGCGTGTGTTATTGTGTGTGTGTGTGTGTGTTTGTGTGTTTGTGTGTGTGTGTGTGCGTGTGTGTGTGTGTGTTTGTATATATGTGTGTGTGTTTATTAATTTATGTGTTTTAGTGTATGAGTGAGCATTGGTGATGGGGTTCAGATGTTTTCGCAGCCCACTCCCCCTTTTCTGCCTGTCGGGTGAAATCGAACCCACCACGAATGACATTCGGTCAATATGCGTAACCCCCCCCCCCCCCCCCCCCCCTCCCTCCACCCCGAGAAAAGTTTACCCGTTTATGCCTATGGCTGACTCCTAATTATCACGATTTTCTTTTCTCTTTTCTGTACATTTAATTTTAATACTGTAAACAAGCGTACAAATAAAACACTTCTCTTTTCTATTTGTGATTTTAATTTGCTTCATTAACATTGTAGTTCATCAGAAAATCCACTTTCTAGAAATTGATTTGTTTTAGCCATATGATAAGTACCGCCCTTTACCTTTCTAAAAATGAGAAACCAGCACGAACAACGAAGTAAGATTACTGAATTCTGATACAGACAAAATATCGAGATACAAAATATAAATGTCCATGCCATTCAGCTGCGCGAAAACGATACGATTTTGTCCAAAGATGGCACGATTTCTTCCTAAATATAACACCATTTTTCACGAGTTACCTGATTTCCGCCCGAATATGACATGAGTTTGCCCGAATATGGTATGACCTTGTCCGAATATGATACTATTTTACCCCAAAATGATATGGTTTTTGCTCGGATTGTAGGTAATTTTTGCCCGAATATGGCCATTTTCAAAATAAACCAAAAATCAAGCAAACCTTAAACTCTTTTTAAAGTGGAAAACAGCTGCATTACTATGACTTGATTGTATGTTTGCTTGAATATCAATAGTTTATGCAAGGTGTTTTTTAAATTTTAATTTTTGAAATTAAATGGAAGGTTTGGAGAAAAACAAATTGAAGTAAACATTGACAATAAAGTCAAAATCTTGACCGGTGCGTGATACAAACCGTTCCAATACCCCGGGCCAAAAAAAAAGGAGAACGAAAGTTCAAATTAAATAGAAATAAGCTTCCATACCAAAATAGATGTTTTTGCCAAAAGTATATAGTTTCTAAACAAGTTCACGTTCATGTTCATTTTATTGTCCAAATAATGGGAAATTGTTTTGTTAAAATGCATGGAAAATACAAAATACTTATATATAAAATTAAAAAAAACTACAGTACATTATAAATAAATCATAAGCATGATAAGTCTATTGATATATTCAACAAATTATCATATTTACAAAACAAGGAATGTGCCCAAAGGATAAACACAAATCCGGTTATCCATTAAATAGGTCTGACTGAACAACACCGGAACTTCATGTTTACCATAAATCTATAAACTTTTCTTGCTGTTGTTTATTTTGTAAATTGGTAAACTGTGTTACTTCCAGATATCCATTATGTTTTATGACTCGTTTGAATTATGTTTATTATGATGTGTATGAATATTTTTAATTAAACACAAAAGGTCTACAGAAAATGTAGCCAACACCTTCCGTAAAACAAATATGTACATCTGTATACTCGGCACAAAACAAAAACAGGAAACTTGTTTGAACTACAATATTTCATATTTAAACATGTCACAATAATATCTATTTAATGTCAATTTAAAGTGAAGGTATATAGTCCTAACAGCTCGGCAATGCCTTCGTGCGTGCAATTTTACAGTCAATTACAAATGACAAGGTTTTTTTTCTTTTACTGCCTAAAAATTAAAAAAAATATGCATCCATGAAGCCATCCATATAAGTGTTTTACAGTCAATTAAAAATGACAAGGTTTTTTTTTTTTACTGCCTAAAAATATAACAAAATATGCATCCATGAAGCCATACAAGTGTTATTGAGCATAATTAACCCCCAACCAAATATCATGATATTTGAATTATTTGTAATGAACGAGTTGGCATTTTTGTTACCTTTTCTCTCGATGAAAACAAGGTTTTAAGTTTCAAGAGAAAATAATCGCTCGAAGTTAAAAAAAATGTTAAACATGATTTCCATGACAAACATGCGTGAACTGTCCAATCCACTGTTTTTACTTTCGTTTCAGCATGCACCTATAGGTCCGAATCCTTCAAGATCAATCTTCCCAAACTATTATATGGTCACCTTGATAATGGACTTACGGGTGTATAACGGGCTCACTTTTGTCCGGGGCAGCGATCTGGGCCCTGTTTCATGAAAGGGTCGTATCTAAAGACCGTCTTAATTGTCACGTGACTGTGGCTGAATTACGTACATAATGTACGTAATTCAGTCATAATAGTCAAGTGACAGTTAGGACGGTCTTTAAGATAAGACTTTTTCATGAAACGTGGCACAGAATACCATCTTTCCCGTTTTCACCTGACAAGCCAAACATACCAAAGTTGTCGCCACTGATTTTGCCCTGAGGTGTCATGATTTTGCCCGAATATATGTCATAAAGTTTGCCCGAATATGACATGAGTTTTTCTGGGAATTACATGGCTTTGTCCGAATTTGAGGAGCGTTCTGTTGTCCGCATTTTGCCTTTTCAAAATTCGAGACAAAAATTAATTAAAACCCTATTCATTCGATTTTGCTAATACTAGTATTTCATAACTTGTGTAAGCATGGTAAGTAAGAAATTAAAATGTATTTATAAATTGATGATGATGGCGTTGATGATGATGATGATGATGATGATGATGATGATGATGATGATGGTGATGATGATGATGATGATGATGATGATGATGATGATGATGATGATGATGATGATGGTGATGATGGTGATGATGGTGATGATGGTGGTGGTGGTGATGATAATAATTATGGTGATTATAATGCAGATGAAGATGATGATGCTGATAATGATGAGGATGATGAAGATGTTCATAATGATGATGATGATGATGATGATGATAATGATGACGACGATGACTATGACTATGTAGATGATGATGATGATAATAATAATGATGGTGATGATGATGAGAATAATGATAATGATGATGACGATAATGAAGATGATGATAAACATGGTGATAATTATCACGATAGTGATGACGGTAATAATGTTGATGATGATGATGATGACGATGATAAAAAATTGTTGTTGTTTATGATGATGGTGATGATGATGACAACAATTAATGATCATGGCTTCAATGATGTTTTTGCAATAAATTACGTCAATTATGCATTTTCTTTATCTTTATTATCTCTATGCTTTATGCTGATGCATGTTTGTTTATATTTTAATTACGATATCATTTACGTACTTAAATCATGTTGATTCATTGACGTACTCAAATAATGTTGATTCATTGACGTACTCAAATAATGTTGATTCATTACTAGGAAATTATTTCTAAGCTATTTCAAACATTCAAATAAGAATGTTATTGTTTGGTATCATTTTCTTGGCTTCGCAGGGCGATCTCATTATATACCGCTGCAAAAACACATTAAAACACATTCATTATTACAACAATAAAATAATCAGGTTTGTCCGGCTTTATACGGTCATTAAATTAAGTCAAGTCCTTGAAATAATGTTTTGACTTATAAATATGCTAAGTTCGAAAATAGTGAATCCTTTTGTTTTAATCCGCACGTCTCCCGAGCATATTATAAAGTGTTTCATAAATATCAAAATGAGGAGATTTTCCAGCTTTTGACATGAATAGCACACTTTCTAAATCAGCCTTTTTTAAAAACCGGTTGTCAATTTAAGATGGCTTTCACTTTCCTACGCCCCATAACATAAACATTCGTATGACTAAATGATTGTACGATTGATTGGAGTGTAATGTAAAGTAAGTAAACTAAATGAATTAATTAAGTAAATCAATCGTACCTTTTTATGTTACGCGTGGCCCTGGTCGAGAAACATAAAACAATTGACCCGATCCGACTGGTTTTCAGCCTGATTAACTCAGTATGCGCTGCCTCAGGACTCCGGTTATGCCAATCAATTGCCATTCGGAGGTCATTCGAGGCCGATTCAACACGTTGGTTCGGCTCTGACTTAGCTAAACTGACTCTAGCCTGACTGAAAACCAGTCGGATCGGGTCGAGTCGGCTCTGTCTGCGCCGGGCTTTACGTAAAGCTCTCCGCACACAGAGCCGACTCGACCCGATCCGAATGGTTTTCAGTCGGTTCAGCTCGGTATACGTTGCCTCAGGATTCCTGTTTTGCCGGTCAAGAACCAGTCGGAGATCATTCGAGGCCGATTCAACATGTTGAATCGGCTACGACTGAGCGAAACCGACTCTAGCCTGACTGAAATCCAGTCGGACCGGATCGAGTCGGCTCTGTGTGCGGAGGGCTTAACACTGAACCACCGTGCGAATGGCGTTCGCAAGATGGCACCGCGTGTCTGATTTACGAATCGGAGCCACCTTTAAAGGGATCCATTAACTTTGCCAAATTCAACCAAAATCTTTTAGAGCATTCACACTTCTCTTGTGCTTTGCTGTCTGGCTTGTGATAATAGAATAATGAATGGGTTTTTAATTGATGGAATGTCTCCCTAATTATGGAGATATTTATGACTGAACTGAATTTCGATTGTAGTCAAAGTCCGAACGGGCAGTAATTGAGTAACATCGGCTGGTATCAATGTTACAGGTGCACCTGTAAACAGTCAGATATTGCCCAAAATGACATTTGAGACTTCAATCCTATACCAAAATCATTGTAAGATATGTCCGAGTGATGTGTGAAAGTTTCATTGAAAAAGAACACTGCTTTCCTGGTTAAAAAAGCGAAAATTTGCGTCAGCTTTTACAACGAATTACTGTATGACGTGTATGAGGTTTATGACCGTTCATTAACGCTCTTATCCTGAATGATTATCAATGATAGATATCGTCATACTTAAGGGGCATTTGAAAAAATCTAACCTTATTTTATTCTTCTCTTACCATAAGCTAAACAACACGGTAGAAGAGAAACGAGGAAGCTCCAAGTAATTTTCGTGGAGTTAGACCCTTTACAGGCCTCCCTTTAACTTGTTTTACAAGGTAGACATTGTTTTTTCTATGAAAAAAACCCCCACATCATTCGGAAGAATGTTACGATGATAATAATAATAATAATGGACATTTATATAGCGCAAATTGCAAAATAGCCTCTAAGCGCTGAACAATATAATTACATACAAATTATCAAATGAAATTCAAGTTACATATAAAACATACATAAACAAACATTGATTAACTATTACAACCAGAACGTCAATGACGTAGCGCTCATCCGGCATCTCGCAACATCAAATATCGCAAATTGCATGTGGTACACTTTTGAACTGGTCAAAAAATAAAAAATTTGATGCCCTGGAAGGGACATAACATTTTTTTTTGGTTTTAATAAGAGCAAAAAAAATATAAATTTGACGCCCCAGAAGGGACATGGGAAAAAAAAAAAAAAAAATAATAATAATAAATAAATAAATAAATTTAAAAATGTAAAAAAAATAACCCAAATTTTTTTTTTTTTTAATAAAATAAAAATAAATAAAAATAAATAAATAAATAAATAAATAAATAAATAAAAAATAAAGAATAAATAAATAAATAAATAAAAAAAAAAATAAATAAAAAATAAAAAATAAATAAATAAATAAATAAAAAATTACCATAATTAATTAATGGAGAAAAATTTCAAAATTCTGTGTAGAAGTTTAGTGTACCAAAGTTAGCTCTACCAGATAAAGCAAACCAAATCAAAATCGGTCAAGAAATGAAGGAGAAGAAGCATTTTTTGTGATTTTTGGAATAAATTTGCATAAATTACCATAATTAATTAATGGAGAAATATGTCAAAATTCTGTGTAGAAGTTTAGTGTACCAAAGTTAGCTCTACCAGATAAAGCAAACCAAATCAAAATCGGTCGAGAAATGAAGGAGAAGAAGCATTTTTTGTGATTTTTGGAATAAATTTGCATAAATTACCATAATTAATTAATGGAGAAATATGTCAAAATTCTGTGTAGAAGTTTAGTGTACCAAAGTTAGCTCTACCAGATAAAGCAAACCAAATCAAAATCAGTCGAGAAATGAAGGAGAAGAAGCATTTGTTGTGATTTTTGGAATACATTTGCATAAATTACCATAATTAATTAATGGAGAAAAATTTCAAAATTCTGTGTAGAAGTTTAGTGTACCAAAGTTAGCTCTACCAGATAAAGCAAACCAAATCAAAATCGGTCAAGAAATGAAGGAGAAGAAGCATTTTTTGTGATTTTTGGAATAAATTTGCATAAATTACCATAATTAATTAATGGAGAAATATGTCAAAATTCTGTGTAGAAGTTTAGTGTACCAAAGTTAGCTCTACCAGATAAAGCAAACCAAATCAAAATCGGTCGAGAAATGAAGGAGAAGAAGCATTTTTTGTGATTTTTGGAATAAATTTGCATAAATTACCATAATTAATTAATGGAGAAATATGACAAAAATTCTGTGTAGAAGTTTAGTGTACCAAAGTTAGCTCTACCAGATAAAGCAAACCAAATCAAAATCAGTCGAGAAATGAAGGAGAAGAAGCATTTGTTGTGATTTTTGGAATAAATTTGCATAAATTACCATAATTAATTAATGGAGAAAAATTTCAAAATTCTGTGTAGTAGTTTAGTGTACCAAAGTTAGCTCTACCAGATAAAGCAAACCAAATCAAAATTGGTCAAGAAATGAAGGAGAAGAAGCATTTTTTGTGATTTCGAATAAATTTGCATAAATTAGCATAGATAATGAATTTCACGATTCTGTGTAGAAGTTTTAAATCCCCCTCCTAGCCCTATCTTATGAAACAATCAGAATCAAAATCGGTTGAAAAATAACGAAGAAGAAGCATTTTGAAAACTGTGGACGGACGGACGGACGGAAGGACGGACGGACGACGGACGCAACGCCATGGCATAAGCTCATCGGGCCCTTCGGGCCGGATGAGCTAAAAATGCTAACTTAAACAAATGAGTTTTTAACCTAGATTTAAAAGTATCTACATTTGGGGAAGTACGGATATTAAGGGGAAGATTGTTCCATAGAAATGAAGCAGCATAGGAAAAGGATCTTTCACCATAATATTTTGAGTTAATTCGTTGTGTGAATTCCAGGAGAGACTGTGTAGATGATCGGAGTGTTCGAGTGGGAGTGTAGTGGTGAATTAAAGGGATCTAGTAACTTTGTTGAGATGTGCAAAAACTGATGAATGGTTGATGCAATGTATACTGTTGTTATCTCATATGTCCTCAGGGTATTGTGTGAAAATTTCAGGTCAAATGGACAATGTATGGCCAAGTAATGAGCGAAAATGCAAAGTGATATTGGGTGATATTCACCAACTCACTGCATTCACTTTGTACAGGGATGAAAATCTCGCCCGGAGATTTTCTTATCTCAATACTTCAATCATACATATCTTTGTAATGAAAGGGAAATTTGAAAAACCGAAAGCTGTCCCATGATTTTATTGTTAATACGAATACAACAAGGTATAAAGGAACCGCTAGAATTACAATTTTATTTTGAGGATTTGGACAATGTTACTAAGTCCCTTTAACCTTTAGCCTGCCACATTAATTGGAAGGGGGGCTTGAAAGGAATTCTATTGAAGGGCAAATACCCCAAGCCTGCAGATAAGGGGGCGCACATACAATAGAGCCACTTATGTAAGGGGGCGTACATACAATAGAGCCACTTATGTATACAATATGCCACTGCACAGTACAATGGACATGGTCAAGTACTCTATTGTGCGTGCATGCACGCTCATGGCACGCTAAGAGTTAAATCTATTAAATAGGTAGCAGCAAGACCATGATAGGCTTTAAAAGTAGTAAGAAGAATTTTGTAAATAATAATTGATATATCATTGAAGTCTCAAATATCACTCCTGGAAACAAAAAACTAATGAAAAAAAAACAACAACAAAACTAAAGGGAAACGAAACGCTGGATTTTTCGCTTGTTGTTATATTATTGATAAGTGCAGAATTCCCGTCACTTCTAGTAGTATATTTCCTCTTGGGTATCACTAATAATGGAAATAATCAATGTTCTTGAAATCACTATCAACTGTTTTGACTGACCACTGGAAGCTGCCATGTTTTCCAACGGTACCGCATAAAACGTCATTTGAGCGCACGAGAGCGTAATCGCTGTTGTTGAATCTGCTGCTATGTCAGTGGTTACGTGGCAGCCTGGAGGTCAAAACAGATAACATTTTAATAGTGGTTTCAAAACATTGATTATTTCCATTATCACCCAAGAGGAAATATACGACTAGAAGTGACGGGAATTATACACTTATCAGAGACAGTAAACACAAATGCCAGCGTTTGACTCCCCTTTAAAGGGATTTAGTAACATTGTCCAAATCCTGAACATTTACTTCGAACTCTAGTGATTCTCTTATACCTTGTTGTATTCATATTCACAATAAAAGCATAGGACAAGTTTCGGTTTTTCAAATTTCCATTTCGTTAAAAAGATATTTACGATTTAAGTGTTCGGATGTTAAACTATCTACGGGAACGTTTAAGCCTTGTACAAAATAAATACAATGAGTTTATAGTGCATATCACTTTGCATTTCGCTCTTTTCTCGGCCAAATAACATCAAATTAACGTGAAAATTGTACACATTACTTTCTGGACATATCAGATCACACCGATACACATTTTAACCACGCATCACTTTTTGCACTTGTCAACAAAGTTACTAGATCCCTTTAATGTGGCTCTCACCTCAGTCTGTTTCCCCCCATATTCCTCCTCTCTCTCTATCTGTCTCTCTCTCTCTCTTTCCCTCTAACGATTACGTAACGATGTTTCAAGTAAAATCGCCACCTGATACCCTTGTTTTGGTGACTAACTTGTTCTAAGGAAACACATAATATAACCAAAATAGCTACTAGGGGACTTTTTTTTAATGGAATGGCCTACAGTTTATTCATAACAAATTATGAGTTATACATACAAATAAACGAATATAAACTGACAGACATGTTTTCTCCCTCCCTCTAACGATTACGTAACGATGTTTCAAGTACAATCACCACCTGATACCCTTATTTTAATGACCAACTTGTTGCGTTAAGCCGTGGTCACAACCCGCCATACTTGCAAGTGCGTGCTGTCTACTTGCAAAAACGTGGGCAAAATTTGGGTATCCGTACGTGGTGAGTAGGCCTACCGCCTCAGTACGGATTTGGGAGCACGCAGACACTCCGTAGCACGAGGAACTTTCGCTGCGTGCAGGGCTGCGGTCGGGCTACCGATTCACCCCCAGTACGGGTGACGCGCGTGCCCTCTACAGCCAATGAGCGCACGTGCGTGCTGCGCACGTGATAAGTGCGTGGTCCGTGCTTACTCGGCACTTCCCCAGTTCAACTGTCCAATGAGCACGCAGAACTCACGTGGACCGTACCGAGTAAGCACGTGCTCCGCACTTACAACGCACGTTGTGCGCACTGATTTCTGCAGTATAATATGAGCAGAAAAGGTTGTTCGCACTTGCACGCACTTACAACGTACGTGAGCAGCACGTGTAAGTACGGCCTCCGTACGATAACGTGGCAATCGCACGTAGATCGTACGTTGTAAGCACGTTGTAAGCACGTACAACTCACTTACCACATGCGCAACGTACGATGCACGCAACCGCTCACGGCCAGGCGTGGCGTGCGGGCCACGTACTTACACCGTGCGTTGACGGTACTCCCTCCCTGCTCTTGCCACTCCCTCCCCACGTTTTCAGAAAAACGTGGCGGCCGTGGCCTCCCCAAAAAACGTACGGACAAAAAACACGCACGGTGGGTTGTGACCAGGGCTTTAATCATGTACCCTGTAAGACATTTGTATGAAAACAAATAATATAACAATATAGCCAATGAGCGCACGTGCGTGCTGCGCACGTGATAAGTGCGTGGTCCGTGCTTACTCGGCACTTCCCCAGTTCAACTGTCCAATGAGCACGCAGAACTCACGTGGACCGTACCGAGTAAGCACGTGCTCCGCACTTACAACGCACGTTGTGCGCACTTATTTCTGCAGTATAATATGAGCAGAAAAGGTTGTTCGCACTTGCACGCACTTACAACGTACGTGAGCAGCACGTGTAAGTACGGCCTCCGTACGATAACGTGGCAATCGCACGTAGATCGTACGTTGTAAGCACGTTGTAAGCACGTTGTAAGCACGTTGTAAGCACGTACAACTCACTTACCACATGCGCAACGTACGATGCACGCAACCACTCACGGTCAGGCGTGGCGTGCGGGCCACGTACTTACACCGTGCGTTGACGGTACTCCCTCCCTGCTCTTGCCACTCCCTCCCCACATTTTCAGAAAAAACGTGGCGGCCGTGGCCTCCCCAAAAAACGTACGGACTAAAAACACTCACGGTGGGTTGTGACCAGGGCTTTAATCATTACCCTGTAAGACATTTGTATGAAAACAAATATGACCTATATAGCTACTAGCGGACTATTTTTTTATGGATTGGCCTACACTTTATTAATAGAAAATTATGAGTTATAAATAATGTAATAATAATACTAATAAAATGCATTTATAGATCACATATTGCAATGAGCCTCTAAGCGTTATTATTATTACCCCGGTCAACGGATACACACTTCAATCATTCCTGCACACAAAGTGCACGATTTCCACTCCCTGAGGAGTATTCCAGCCAGTCAAATAAACCAATATATACTGGCAAACATGGTTTACATGAAAAAGACTTTAGAATAATTGTATAGTATGAAGGATATACTTATTACTAAAAGGGAGAAAAAATATAGTGTGGAGATTTAGATGGACATATTGCAGACGGATGAACATTCAAGGCAAAGTGCAAAAACTGATAAGACAGTGGGAATTATGTGAAAGGATGTACAGTTTTAATAGATAATACTCATGTGCTAAAGTAAGTGCTATATAACGAGCTTGAATTACGAGGTAAAGCTAACAGAAAACTCAAATTCATACTGGAAAGTTGTTAGCATTTACAAAGAAAATTGATAAAAAAAAAAAAAGAGGTTAGGTCCAACAAAGTGTTGTTTCCAGAATAGGTTAGGTCAAAACAAAAATGGAAAAAACAAAATTAATTAAAAAAAAACCGAAGGTGCTGGGATTTTTTTAAAGCGTTATTTTACATCCTATTATGATGCTCTTTCATGTAATAGAATTGTATATCCTCTCAACATTGCTAACTATGAGAAATAAAAAACCCGCTTTTTCTCAAAACTTACAAAAGTGGACCTAACCTTTTTTGGAAACGAACTCTTCATATATACAACGAAATGTGAGATAGAAGAGAGTGGGGTGTGAGAGAAGTTAGAGAAGTAGACACCAACAGAAAAAATGGATTCAAGAGTGTGAAAATGCACCACATTTATATACGGACTTAGATTATACTTCATGTGTATACACTCTCTTCTTGCGAGATCTTTCAACATGTTCAAGTAGACAATCTCATCAGAGTTGGGGTTCCCCCCCCTTTTTTTTTTTTACCAGGGGTACCTTGCCAGCCCCAGAAAGAATTGTCAAAAAGCTAATGGAAGTCTAGGGGCGGATGTATTTCTATTCGGAACTCTTTCCCTAAAAGTGCCCCCCCCCCCCCCCCCAACAAAAAAAAAAGAGAAGATATTTCAACATGTTCTGAAAGTAGACAATCTCATCCGAGCTGGGGTTCCCCCTTTTTTTACCAGGGGTACCTTGCCAGCCCCAGAAAGAAATGTCAAAAAGCTAATGGAAGGCTCAGGGCGGATATATTTCCATTGGGAACTCTTTCCCCAAAAGTGCCCCCCCCCCCCCCACAACATTATATAAAACATCAGATTTATCTCAGATAACGCTGTATGTTCTACCGAACATATTTGGACAATTTACCATGTAATTTTCACAAATCACTAAGAACGTAGACATTTCAGATCACCGAATAAAACACATTTTTATCAACTCTTCGACAGTTTTTGAACATGTCAACAAAGTTACACGATCCAACAAGGACCCGCTCATGGCTCAACATTTCTTAGATTATAAGAACGGGGTTCTCCCTTTTTATTAAAGGGATCCATTAAAGGGATATAGTAACTTTGTTGACATGTGCAAAAAGAACAATGTGTATTGTTGTGATTTGATTTCTCCACTAAAGGCACTAAGTAATTTCTGAAAGCTTCACATTAAATGTATATCATATTCAAATTAATGAGCGAAAATGCAGAGTGATATTCGGTAACTCATTGCAATGACTTTGTACACAATTATAACTTTCCAGTGGATAATTAAAAATCCAAACACTTCCAATCGTGAATATCTATTCAACGAAAGGGAAATTCGAAAAATTAAACCTGTTCCAGGCTTCTATTGGTTATACGAATACGGCAAGGTATAACAGAACTGCTAGAGTTCTAAATTAGATATGTGCACTTGGACGATCCGTTTAACGTTGTCAAATACAACCAAAATCATTTGGAGCTTTCACATTTCACGTATACCTTGTTGTTTGGCTTAAAATTGAATGAAAATCTAATAGCGATACATACATGAAAAGAGGTGCAAGGAAAGTTGTTAAATATGTCATTTTACCCAGCCATTTTATGACATGATGTTTGAGATCGGTTCCCACTTTTTTTCTTTAAACTTTAGCCGTGCGTCTTGTTAACCCAAGAAAGACTGAATGAGGGTTACATGTTTGATAGCATGTTCGTGGTGTCATGGATTGAGCTCTTGTTTTTCAATACGAGGGTCGGGGATTCGAGTCCCCCATTATACCAGGCGTCTTTTGCCTCTTCAGCAAGCCGCATAATCCACATTGCTGCTCCCCACCCAGGTGGAAATGGGTACTCGGTAGGATGTGAGGGTGTGTATTAAAGCATGTGTGCACTTCTAAAGTAGTCCCTGGCTGAAATGCTCCCCAGGGAGTGGAGAGAATGCACGTTAAATGATGTATTGATTGTGTGTGGGTGTGTGCGTGTGTCCTACGACTGAGGTATTTTAGTAAGTCGCAGGGCCCTCTGGGAGAACAATGCAATAACACTGAATAGGCTACCCTGGATAAACTAGGTCTGGAGCTAAGAAACTTAAAGGGATCTTGTAACTTTATTGACATGTGCAAAAAGTGATGAATGGTTGATGAAATATGTATTTGTGTGATCTGATACGCCCATTGAGTAATGTGTGAAACTTCCACGTTAAATGGATGTTATATCGCCGAGTGATGAGCGAAAGTGCAATGAGACATTCGCTAACTCATTGCACTTACTTTACACACAGTTATAACTTTCCAGTGGAGAGTTAAACAACTGAACACTCAAATCGTAATTATCTTATCAACAAAAGGGAAAATCGCCAAACCAAAACCTGTTTCGTGCTTCTATTGGTGATACGAATACAACAAAGTATGAGAGAACCACTATATTTCTAATTAGGTTTTGTAGACTTGGACAATGTTACTAAATTAATTTAATCAAACGCAGTAGATATACGATAGGGCAACATGAGTCTGGGGTTTTCCCCCATTTTGTTAAAAAAGGTGTCTTGGTAATCGAGTTGTTATCTGCATCTGTCTGGTTATATTAGGAAAGCGATTTGAACAACCTAGATAACAAGTAGAAGCCATGATAGTGTTACTTCCTTTTTATTTACTTTAAAGGGAATTAGTAACATTGTCAAATTCCGCAAATTTGTTTTACTTTGAACTCTAGCGGACAGCGGTTGTCACATATCTCGTAATAAATTAACAATAGAAGCATGGAACAGCTGGTTTCGGTTTTCCGTATTTCTCTTTCGTTACATTTTTTGATTGAAGTGTTCTACAATGTACCCCCCCCCCCCCCTTCCCCCACACTATAAAATCCTTGCTACGCCACTGTTAAACATCATTGTCTATACATAACGAGTCCATGCATAAAAGGGGCGATCGAGGAATAGGCCACATACCCTATCTATTAGATAAAGTGACATGGGGGGGGGGGGGGGGGTGGTGGGGGTTAACGGATCGATCTCTTAATTATTTATCTATGATTTTGCCCGAATATGAAATGATTTTGCCCGAATATGACATTATTTTGCCCGAATACGATATCATTTTGCCCGATTATAACGTTATTTTGCCTGAGCCGCGGCGTTTTTGTTATAATGTCGCCCTCTTTCGGCGAATTGAGTAGACTGTCATAATCTCCCGCAGATGGCAACCTCTCGTTTATGAATGTTAGTATTGATTATTTCAGACCCTCGCATTCGAAAAAAAAATCAATCGAAATCAACAAAAGAACCACATGAACAAGGACAACATCAGCAACAACAAACGCCTACAACAAAAATTAAAACAAAAACAGCAACGACGACAATAACAACAACAACATTAACAACAAGAACGGCAACAACGAAAATATCACCACTAACAACAAAGAACAAAAATAACAACGTCAGCAGCAAAAGCAACAACACCAATAACGGCGACGACAACAACAACACCATTGACCATTTCAACAGCAACAATGACAACAACAACACCAACATCAGCAGCAGCAGCAGCAGCAGCAGCAACAACAACAACAACTAAACCAACTACTAACGCCGAATCGTAGCTAATGATTGCCCGAAGTATCGAACAGTAATGTTGTGCGATTTATGGGTCTTCACCATTAGCCCCCTTTTCAGCTTCTCGCATTCGAAGTCATTTCATCGAAATCAACAACAAAATAACATCAACAAGCACGGCAACTAATACAACAACATCATCATCAACAAAAAACATATAAAGTTACTATCATATCATTAACAACAACATCTACTAACTCGTAACTAATATTTGATTATTGCCCGTGATATTTATGGGGCTACACCCTTAGCCCTTATTTTAGACCCTCGCATACGAAATAATTTCACCGAAATCAACGACAAAACCACATCAACAAGCACATCATCTACAGGTGCAGCAACATCATCATCAACAACAACAACAACAACATAAAACAAACGCGACAACAATAACCGCAGCAAGTACAACAGCACAAAACCACCTACTAACCCGAATCTTATATTTGATGATTGTTTGATTAAGATAAAACAATTAAAGGGATAGTTGAGTTTTGGTCAAACTAAATTTTAGTAACCAAAACCTGCACCATAACATTAAAAACGAATAGTTATAACTCCACCATGCTCAAAAGGTAAAGACAATTACAAACGTCTAAGGACAAAGTCTGTTATCATTCAAAAAGAGCCATTGAAAAAACACAAGAGGGCGCTCTCTAAAATAGCATTGGTTTCAAACATTTTGTATAAAAAATTGTGCATAAGATGTTTTGTTAAAATAATGATTAAATAGAAGGATCATCAACAACTAGTTAAAAACCTCTTTTGTACATTTTTGAAAAAGTGCAAGCATTTGATATTTTTTTCTTAAATCATCGAATAAATGTGGGATACCACATTTATTTCGATCGGATATATGTTTTGATATTTCGGCTGTTTCTGAACCGATTTTGATCAAATAAAGTTTATTCTGTCATTAAAATTGTGCACTCTTTCAAATTTGACACTCAGTTTTTCATTACCTCACAACAAAAATTATTTCTTGAAGCGCCCGATAAACCAAAACATAACTATCCCTTTAATCAATTTAGTTTCCTTACTTTATTTCTAAGTCAAAACATTATTTCAAGGACTTGACTTAATTTTCTAATGACCGTTTTAGGCCGGACAAACATGATTTAATTGTTGTAATAATTAATGTGTTTTAATGTGTTTGTTTTCAGCGGTATAATGAGATCGCCCTGAGAAGCCAAGAAAAATTATCTTTATTGTTGTGAGTTTCATGGGGACACACCTTTATTCATTAAAGTCCTACGTCTATACCATGTATGCGTATTATATTCATGGTTGTCTTGTGCATTAAATCCTTCTAATTGGTATGGTTTCTGCCCAGCTGAATTCATAATAACGGTTCATTATGAAACATTTAAGGGCCATACAGCTTATTATGTAGAAACTTACATGAAGAGCTTAGTCAAAAGGCGCTAAATCCACTTTTTCAACTTTGGAGGAAATCAGGTTTTGTTGTCCAATTTTATACTCATGCCTATTACAGGAAAATCAAAATGGAACGTTGCATATTTTGATTTTGATTGTGTAATTCGTCGCAAAATTTGGATTTATAGCTACGTAGCTTATTGATGTACTGATATCGTTGACTCAACTCTTTTTTTTATGGCAAGTGGATTTAACGCCTTTTGGAACTAAGCTATTCATATACTAATTATGACTAGACATGATTTATCCCATCGTACATGGTTTCGCCTTATAATTATGTTAATGAAGACATATCTATAATCTAGGGTTAAAGAAGGCTTTGTGAAATGAGTAATCCTCATTTTTGATTGATACGACATAACGTTGTATGTTATCACTGATCCACATTTTAAATCATCCTAATTGGTATGTAGCAATCAATATTTCTTACAATTGTATATGTCTTCATTTTCCAGGCAATTTCCTGCAACTTTTTTTTGTTAAGCGATCTAGTTACTATTTTTGGATATGTGCACAAACTGGCAAATGGTTCATATAATGTGTTGGAGTTCTATGATCTTAATATATTAACACTAAGTAATGATTGTGTGAAAATTCCATGGTAAATGAATGTAATATGGCCGAGTGATGAGCAAAAATGCAAGGTGATGTTCGCTTACTCATTGCACTGGCTTTGTAAACAGTTATAATTATCCAGTAGATAATCATTAATCTGAACACTTCAATAATACATATCATTACGGTATAACGGAGGATAAATTTGGAAAACCGAAAGCGGTTCCATGCTCCTATTGGTAATACAAACACAATGAGGTATATGAGAACAGCAGCTGGATTTCCAAGTATTCAATTTTTTAAAGATTTTGACAATGTTACTAGATCCCTTTAACTGAGTGCCAGGGATGTTAATGCTCTATGGCATTTGTGTGTATTGTAATTCGCAAAAATGCAAGCTTGGCCGCACTCAAGGAGATTCGTTATCCACAAACTTGCAGCTATTTGTAGCAGACTCAGAATTCAATGTTCATTTTATTCTATCCCCTTTTCACATGTTTTAAGGGGTAAATGATTTAAATTGGCCAGTTGTTCACAATACATAGATACATTCAAGATAAAAACACATCTATGAACTAATATAGTGTGCATATACTATGATAAAACATACACAAAAGTTAGTAAGTGTTTGGTCCGGTTTAACGTGGCCAAAATGTACTCATATAGATTGTTAAAGGGATAGTTGATTTTAGTATAGAGGGCGCTACACAAAATAATTTTTCTGTGAGATAATGAAAAACTGAGTGTCAAATTCGAAAGAGCATACAATTTTAATGACAGAATAAACTTTATTTCATTAAAAATCGGTTCAGAAAATATCCATAAACATAACCATTTGTAATAAGTGTGAGGCCCCACAATTATTCAATAATGTTGAACTAGCCGTTAACATTTTTTTCAAAATACTTTCTCTTTTCAAAGATTTACAAAAGAGGTTTTTAAATAGTTGTTGATTATCTCTTTTTCTAATCTCTATTTCAACAAAACATCACATGCACAATATTTTATTTTAAATGGTTAAAACCGATGAGTGTGTAGAGAGCGCCCTCTTGAGTTGTAACGGCTATTTTTGAATGATAACAGGCTTTTTACTCAGTCATTTGTTATTCCTTTCGAGCATGGGGGAGTAAGTTTGTAATGTAATGGTGCAGGTTTTGGTTACTAAAATTTAGTTTGACCAAAACCGTACTCTCTTTACCAGAACTCAACTATCCCTTTAATCATCGGAACTTCCTACGAAAATCGAGATGATTCATGGAATAATAATACAAACTAATTTAGTAATACGCAAAGATTGTAGATACCTGATTGAGCATTAATTTCACCACGGAAATGTATGGCTCTAATGCCATGGTAACAGTATGCATGTGTGGTTATATTCATATAAAGTGTATTGGTTTAGGTGATCGGGTGACATAACCAATTCGAATTGCGGTTAACATTACGTAATGCAGTGACCATGAGACTAATTAATTGATTTTACGTTTCAGAGGAGAAAGCAATCGTCAATAAAAAGCTGCGTATACTGATTACCTATGTATCCGATGCTATTGGATGAATGATCCTCGCTTTACAATGACAATGGAATGTTTCCATGCACTATGATTAAACTATTACAGGGATATACAGTTTCATAAAACTAAGTAAAAAAACATAACTTAAGTAACCAAAACTTGCACCGTATCATTAAAAACTAATAGTTTTAACTCCATCATACCCGAAAGTTCAGAAGGTAGTTAAAACACAACAGAGCGCTCTCTAAAAACATAATTATGGTTGCAACCATTTTTATAAATGTTTTGTATGAATAATGATTCAACAGAGAGATCATGAACAATTATTTAAAAACCTCTGGTAAATTTTTGAAAAAGTGTAGGTATTATGTCAATTTTTCTTACATCATCGAATAAATATGGTACCCATGCACATTTATTCCAAATTTTTATTTTTATTGATATTTCAGTTGCTTCTCAACCGATTTTGATCAAACTAATTTTATTCTGTCATTAAAATGTGTGTGCTCTTTCAAATTTTACACTTAGGTTTTCATTACCTCACAAAAAAATAATTTCTCGAAGCGCCCTCTAAACCAAATTCAACTATCCCTTTCAGTCAATAAAGAGTTCTTGTGGAGCTATGTAAAATAAAACAAAAACATGATGTATAAAATATCAACAGAGTTATATGTCAAGTATAGTCATGATTATCAAATTGTACAAGTATGTAAAGCACTCGGAGGGGAATATTTATCATTTTAAGTCTGTATTAAATGTATTTTCACATGGAATTATAACCAGTCATAACGCAAAAAAAAAATTTAAATAAGCATTTAATTTTCGCATTTTTATTCATAACCCCCGCCCCCCCCCCCCCCCCCAGATGAACCAGTATTATTTAGTCAAAGTAAGTGCATTAAAACCCTGCACTTGTCGGAAAAATTCTAAATTGAGATTTCCAAACCATGAGAAAGGCCTCATAACAAGCTTTAATTAGATGCCCTTTTCTTTAAAATATCAGGCAATAATTATTGGCAAAGATAAGACTGTTTCAATTTTACAAACATTTCACATACTTTAACATACATTCTGTGAACTTAAAATGCCAATTTCTCCACGAAATGAATACTGACAAGTGCATGGTTTTGCTATATCCAGTCACTCATATGGCGGAATGACAAAATGTGCATACACTTTGATGATAAATCGCATTTACTTCAGATCAACCTGCCTAATAAAATACATGATGTCGAAGATTTTATAGACTCCGAACACCACCACCCAAAAATAATATTCTGATCAAAGAAAGGTAACGTCTTTAGTATTCCATTCCATCAACAAGTTCACAAAAATAAGTTTCCAGAAAAAAATATATAATTGGAAAACGCATCGCGCATGCGTTCATGCGGTCTGAATTGCGAAGACTAATGTGTGCAGAGCGAACGAATCGCCCGGGATTATATTGTCTACGAACGTACGCGTTAACAGCATTGACGCACTCGCAAATATTTGGCCCGTACAGAACCAGGAAATAGTAGTGGTTCCGTAAGTGGTGGAAATTAATTGCTTTGTTTATGAATTACACAACCCTTTGCAAAATGTTGGGTATCTATTTGATATCACAAAACGGTACCAAAACATATAATAATGCGTTGCTCTTTGCCTGGTGGTCCCCTTTAAGTCATTATGAGAGTGGTTTATGATGATCTAGGACCAAACTAACTTTACTCCAGTAGCTCTCACATACTTTGTTTTATTCGTATTACCAATAGGAAAATGGAACATGTTTCATTTTTCCGAATTTCCCCTTCGTTATGTTAGGATTTTATATTATCCAATGGATAATTTAAACTGTCACAAAATCAGTGCAATGAGTAAGCAAATATCACTTTGCATTTTCGCTCATTACTCGGTCATTTGACGATCATTTACCAAGGAATTTTCACAAATTACCCAGTGGACATTTCGGATTATTGACATACACATTTTGATCAACACTTCTTCAGTTTTTGAACATGTCAACAAAGTTACTAGATCCCTTTAAACGATGATTGGACAATGTTGGACATATACCATCGATCAGACGGTGACTATTTTGTTGTGATCGCTTGCCATGTAAATGATTGCTATTTAATTATAAATCGGATCCTGGTATAGTGGTATACCACGCTCGCCATTGACCATCAAAACAATATTCATATTGGACTATACTCAGTGCGGGGAAGATTCAATTAGATTTGTTGATTGTGAATTGATGTCGTACTAAATGTCAAGGCAGTGATACATGATGTATCGATCTTAATTTAATACAGAGAATGAATCATGCATGAATCGCGGTTCATTACACGATATTATAGAGTGCGTTTATGTACATTCTGTATTTACCAGAACGAATGTTGCACAGCGTGTTTAAGGATATTGATCGACAAGATAAGCCTGAAATATACAGTAGGCCTATACGATGGAAAATGCGTATTCGTTTGCTAAATGTAAAAGTAGATAAACGCACATATTTATTTAAATCCTGCTAACATACGATTTAATAGTTTGAGGTCTCTGAACAAATAAAAGTGTAGGTGTTTGTGTGACACAATATATCGATAACAAAATAATCATTTGTAACCATTTGACATCAACATGATGATTGCGGCAGTGATGCATTTCTCATAAGCTGCATTATACAGGCTAAAACCACGGACATGCATAATATAGCCTATGGGATACGTGCAATGAATCTAAATCTACATAACCATTACTCCGGACCAAATAATAGAAGAACGACGTTCATGAATCAAGAAACTTAAACACTTGGAAGTGAACCAACAAACCCCTTCGCCTGAAGACATTGGCAGATTGCAAGATGAAGCGGTTAATCAGACACGTGTAGTTTTGATTACTGTCATAATTATTATGTGATGATGCATTTATCCCTGTCAGCCGTGGTTCATTGGCATGACTGGGGGTTGATTAATAATATGTTGGCCTTTAAAGTGACCAATATTGATTATGGGAAGACTGTCAAAAGGTTGATTATGAAACTTAAAGACTTGGATAATAACCACCTTCCGCCTGAGGGTTGCCAGATGAAGCGGGCATTCCAAGTTCAGACATTTAGTTTCGATAACTGGCATACATTTAATGATGCATTTACCCTTATACGCTACCGGCGTCCGCAGTATGACAGCTTCAATATTCATAAAGTGATCACGGGAAATATAAACAATATATCGTTTTGTATACTGATTAATTGGCATCGCTTGCCAAGCACATGACATGTAAAGACTGTCATGTCAGTGATTTATTGATTCAAATTAAAATTTCGCCGTTCGCTTGGGGTGATTCATTTATTTCATAATCCATTGAGTATTATCGTGCCTAATCGATGATGGAATACAAGCATGTCACGGACTTGATACTGTAATAATGATAACAAATTATATCTGATTCATATGAACCTTTACATTGGGTACCATAGGCGAACGAGGCCGGGGTGTGTGTATGGGGTCGGGGGGGGGGGGGGGGGGGGGGGGGGCTATAGTGGGCTGCAGCCTCCCTGAGAGTTTTGAAAAACGCCACTGTTCTGACAAAAGCATTTCTTATTCGGGTAAAACATTCGTATTAGGGCAAGTCCCTCATAAACATGTAAATAATATGCGGCCAAAACACTCAACATAAACATTCTAGCAAAGGTAGCCTATTTTGTGAAAAATTCAGCCCCTTTTTCTGAAGAAAATCAGCATATTTAGGGACAAAATTCATTCATATGTGGTGTTTAAGTCAGGATGATTATGATGGATGTTATTATGGCAAATGACCCAGCCCCCCCCCCCCCCCCCCCACCCCCATGAAAAAAACACCCGTCCTCCCATGAGCGGTGAGAGCCACTATTATTATCCTGCACGCGTGTAAGGCAAGGGCGATGATTCAAGGACGGACGATTGAATACTAGTATGTCACCAGCTTCAAAATAATTATACCCGCGCTCCCCTATATATACAGAAAATTGTATATAGGCCTATAATAACACGTGACTCACTATGGATCACAGCAACGAAGTGCATCCGATGTATATGCCAGAAGCAACACGGACCGGGATATACCAATGATATGGGACCTCCTAATTCCATGGGTATACGGTATTAACACTTCACCCTATACTCGCCACGGTCATGTCAGTAAAATGCCTGGCAAAATGCATTCATTGTATAAACAATACATTCATTTTTTCATTATTTTATAGTTTGTATTTATTGTTATTATTACACAGCCTTGTATGAATAACTTTTGTTGACATGCTTGTCGCGTAGTATCTATTCCTTGTATGTATTTCCAATTGAGTGAACAAAACAAATTTCCTTTGTAATTTCATGACTGGACAAATACAATGAAATTAATGTAAGGAATGAAATTAATGAAAATGAAGAAGGGATCTGAAGGAATTTGAAATTACAGGGATCTATTAACTTTTGGACATGACTGTATACAAAATAACATATAACTGAATGATGTGTGAACATTTCAAATATTATATGGACTCATAATCA
The DNA here is from genome assembly GCA_037951105.1 of Echinarachnius parma. NCBI lineage: Eukaryota > Metazoa > Echinodermata > Echinoidea > Clypeasteroida > Echinarachniidae > Echinarachnius > Echinarachnius parma. The sequence goes on along the minus strand of JBAMJV010001263.1, from coordinate 160,057 downwards.
TGTCAGACTAGCTCTAAATTTTAATTTACTTCACATAGCGATTTACCAACTTTTGAATTTCACCTTCACTGCAAAAGAAGCATTTTATCTTAAACTGAATGTACTCTGTCATCAAGGCATGTGTGTATGCACTTATACAGGACAGTCGATTTCGAATAATATTTCATCACAATTTCGAATAACATTTCCTCACAATTTCGAATAATATTTCCTCACAGAAATGTTTACACGGAATCTAATTATAAACACGTATATTTGCCCTTAACTGTAGTTATGACATGTCCAGCTTAGTATATGCTTGACCTTATTTTGCCGCACTGCAAACATCCCACAAAATACTTAAGACCTTTATTACATGTATTCTCTAAATTTATAGTATTGCGATAAAATGTTTTTTAAAAGGTGTTTGCCAAATACTTCCAGATTAAATCGGTTTACTGCGGATAATCTTCACACCTCCGTCACTTGTCCTTAACTATTTTAGTATACATCCTTATCGTGCATATTAATACTTTAGTAAGCTTATACTTCGAAACGGTAAAAATACGGTTCATTTACAACGCAAATAACAACACACGCTTGCACTTTTGTCCTCAACTATGTTCTATTTTGTTAGAAATGTATTTATGGCGTTGTTATTTATGTGTTGTAAAACATTTATTTTTGCTTACGTCTAGGCTGAAATGACCACTAATAATACCTTTCACCTTTACTGCATTGCGATAACAATGCCAGATAATCATTGCGCACTTAAATTTGCCTGAACTCGGTTTCGTTTTAAAGAAACTTTTTCTTCTTTTCTACAAGAGCTAGGCTAAAACAATCAACACAAAACACTTCAACTAACCGTTTTGAAACAACACACTCTTAATATTGCCCTGGACTATGCTTAATTTTGAAGAAAGAATTTATTGCGAAACTGGCGTTTTTGTTATGTTATACAATTAGTTTTGTTGTCTTTTCCTTGTACATGTTCTAGGCTTAACCTATCAATATAAAACACTCCAACTTTAACATGTTTAATACTGCGCTGAGAGCAAATTGCTGACAACATGCAAACATGTAAACTTGCTTTTTAATAGAACTTAATTTCTTTTTGAAGAAGCTTATAAGTGGTGTTATAATTTGCATGACTTGTGTGTTGTATATATAAGCGGTTATTTTGTCATACTTCTGGCCAGGCTGAAATCACCATATAAAACATTAATAAAACTCTCAACCTTACCGCACTAAACGAGCGAATTCGTAAAAATCCACATACACTTAAACTTGCCCATAATTCTTGTAAAAAACTCAAAAGTGTTGTTGTCGTATGTATGTTCTATAAACGGCTATTTTCTCACACTTCTGTAGGCTTAAATTACTACGCAAAACTCTTAACCTTACAGCATATAAGCAAATCTGATGATCCACATGCTTAAAATTGACCTTAATGCTTCTATTTAAAGAAACTCATTAGGGACATTGTTGTTTGCTTAACACGTCCCCGTCCCCCCCCCCCCCCCCATATTTCTTGGCTGACATGTCAACACAAAACATATTCAACTAACTTTGCTGCGATGGAATTGCAGCTAATCCACAAACACATATATACACTTTCCCTTTTATTTTCTATTACTCCATCATTGGGAATTTATCACATGAATGTGTGTGGTAAAACTGTTGTAAAATCATGCACCTACTCGATGATTCAACAAACACATTTAAGTACAGTTTACCAATCCTCTACGATAGGATAAGAAAATGATTTATAAGCTTAATGCATCAAAGTGTAGATACTCGTTTACCCGAGATCAAATTAATGAGCTCAATTTGGGAGTGACTTGGTTATGGATTTGTGTGTTGTAAAATGTTGTTGTTGTTGTTGTTGTTATTTAATTCCCTTTTTTTTACAGATAAGTCAGCATTGACTATTGTCGCCAAAGTCTTTTTATTTATTTTGTAGACATTTATATTCATATTTATATTTTCATGTCTGTATTTATATTTATACCACGCAAGAGTGTATAACCTTTGAGCAAGGCGCTTCATGTTGCCGTTCCCACTCAATATTTCATCAGAATGTATGATTCCGAAGGCTGCTATGTGTAAAACGTTGAGTGAGGAGTGAAATGAGAAGCGCCTTGATCAAAGACTATGATGAGTGCGGTGTGGCGCCACTGTCATACATTCATCACGTGATCTGGTACTCGAAAGGTTAGTCCTATACAGTTTCGTCTTGTCGATGTCCTTACCTCCTCAAGTACCATGTACGTGTGCAAATATGCACCACACCATACTTTTACAATTGTCCGAAGGCTATTTGTTAACAAATATCAGTTTCAATGTTGGTCTCAGTGTGCGCATGATTATAATATATATCACATGAGACATTTTGGTACATGTGCTTATATATGTTTTGCTTTTAATGAAAAAATGTACTGAAATTTACCTTGCTTTGAATATCCTTGTTGAATTTTGCCCTCGGGCAAATTTGATTTCCAAAGCCATCCCATGCACTGTACAATTACACATACAACAAGTATCGTGACGAGTATATACGCAAACTGTCGCACGCATAAACAGACAAACTTGTGTGTGCACACACACACACGCACACACACACACACATACACACCCACACACACACACACACACACACACACACACATACACACACACACACACACACACACACTCATACAAACACACGCACATATACACACGCAACCAAACAACACACATGCACACATTCACGCAAAAACACATGAACACACATAGGCACACACACAGACGCACACACGAGGTTTATACGAAACTCATACCTTATCTTTTGATTTACGTTGGCATATTTTCTTAAATATTTTTTTTTTTATCGTTGCAAGCACACACAATTACCCACACACACTCAAATTCTCACACATACACGCACACACAACCACACACGGACTATTTTGAGATTTTCCATTAACGTTAAGATATTTTCTAAAAATATAATTATCAGCAGGGAGAAAGTTTTTTCTTCATGACGAATACAACTGAAAAGGCCCTATAACCGGGAAAATGCTTGAAGTTTTAAGGCAATTTTGTAATTATTCTCCGTCTTAAAATTGTGGTTTGCCCTTGAGCGAATCGTTCCATAACCTTCCCACGCACTGTATAACACATACAAACAAGAGACGTGACGAGTAGGCACCAACACTGCATTTTGTCACGCACACAAACAGACAAACTTACACAAGGGTACTCATCATGGCATAAACCTACATCTTTTGCAAACTTACACTCGCACACACACACGCACACACACGCACACACACACACACACACACACACACCCACCCACACACACACACACACGAAATTAATATATTTGGATTTACTTACATAATGTTTTTATACTTGCAAATTAAATCACATACATAATTACGCCCACACACTGCTAGTCTTACCCATGTATTCATACACATTTACCCACAGACTTAAATTAAATTTTGGACATTTAATCTACGTTCATATCTTTTCTAAAACTGTTCATCAACAATGAGCAACTTAAAGCAGGACGAATAATAAAATGTTACTAAGCTCATTATTATAACCCTTGGTCATCAGGTACAGGTCAAACCCGCACAATTATCTTGCGCACCGTCTCAACTCCCTGAGGAGCATACTGTTTTTGGATGGGGACAGTTTTGTGGTTATTTGACCATCCATTGACTATTTTCAGAACAAAGGAAACACAATCCACCGTGATGCAAATTCACTGTCGCTATCATTTGATATGCAAGCTAGACAGTCTTGCTTGTTTGAGGCTCCTTTTCCGTTTTCCTTTGTGACTTTCCGCAAACTCACGGGGGACTGTAAGCTTATCAAAATTTCAATGAAATTTTCTTTAAAGGGGTAGTTTAGTTTTGGTAGAGAGGGCGCTGCACATCACAACTTGTTTGTGAGGTATGAACAACATGAGTGTCGAATTTGAGAGAACATGCAATTTTAATGGCAGAATAAACTTTATTTGGTCAAAATCGACCCAGAAACGGCTGAAATATCAATAAATATATTTGATCTTATAATTATTTGGGGCCCAAATAATAAGATGATTAAAAAAAATAAAAAAATAAATGCTTGCACGTTTTCAAAAATTGTCAAAAGTGTTTTTTAAATAGTTGTTGATGATCTCTGTATTTAATCATTATTTCAATAAAACATCACATGCATAATTTTGTATGAAAAATGGTTGAAACCAATGCCTTTTTAGAAAGCGCCCTCTTGTGTTTTAATGGCTCTTGTTGAATGATAACGGGCTTTTTACTTAGTCGTTTGTAATTTGTTACACCCTTTTCAGCATGGTGGAGTTATAACTATTAGTTTATAATGTTACTGTCCAGGTTTGGTTACTAAAGTTCAGCCTTACCAAAACTGTACTACCCCTTTAAATGCAGAATGGTCTTTTGCATTCATGTTAAAAACGCAGGAGCGATGTTTGATAGACGATGCAATGGTACTTCATGACTTGTCGGCGCCTTCAAATCCCTCGCCCCAGGTAATTTTTTATTTATACACCGGACTTCCTTACGTCCATTTTATTTATTAATGGTTTCACCTCTTTTAGTTATTCATGCATCCGTTCTTCAAACAATTCAAACGAGAGTATCTTTTACCCGAGCGTACGGATTGGATGCTCATTACTTAAACATGAAAGCGGATCAGAATGGCGAGCTTTATTTGCAATGTGCACATAATTTATAAAGAACATTCCTATGCGTCGTTGGAGGGATCATAGCATCAGTTTTAGACAAGTTTTTACCAAAGTCTGCGGCAAGTTTTGTTCTTCTAAGTGCGCGGCTCTCTCCCCAAGAGGTGTATTAAGTGATATTCCATTCTGGATTTAAAAAAAATGTAATTCTAAGTTAAATTGTTTACATTTTGGAAAAGTTTGGAAAATGTATACAATAAGTGAAAAATACAACATAAAATTGGCTCGAAAATCATTAATACCTTATAATACGAAGGAAAGGAAAGGAAAGGCAACAACCAGAAAAATAGCCTATCATAATTTTAAGACCAACTTATAATTGAAGCTCAAGTTAGAATCTTGTAAAATACCACTGCAGGGGTAATAATTCCTACAGGAGGCACCCCCATGTACCCCCGCCTTGCCCCACTTAGCTACTCAACTCCTGTGAGTGAAGGTACTTTAAAGAGCTGCACCCGTACCTCTCCAATTCTGTATTATATTGCTCATTCCACATGCACAGCCTTCATGTGTACTCACTCTAATTTGCCGTCTACCTTTCAGCTATGACTCATCGAAACGTGTTAGACTCGATAACAGTCGTTTTGCGTAGGAATAAACATGTGAAAAATACTTCTTCTTCTTCTTCTTCTTCTTCTTCTTCTTCTTCTTCTTCTTCTTCTTCTTCTTCTTCTTCTTCTTCTTCTTCTTCTTCTTCTTCCACCAATTTCAGTAAAGTCTTCAATAGGTAGAGTATTGTCTAACCCCTTCTAAAAACACACAAAATCAAAACAAGCAAATAAGCCCAAACTATGAACTATTTCAAATTTGGTTTAACATGTGAATTTGTTGAGGTTGCGTGGAAATTGTTTTTGTATATAGCTTGGTTATGTTGTAGCTCTTATGGGTGTAAATGCACGTCTATTATTCAAACATCTTCTCCACAAATATTGAAATACTCATACAATTGATCTGCTATAGACCATTAAATGGAATCGATTCGATAATAGCGCAAAAGTGTGAATAATTGGAACGAGCTTACGCGTTCACCAAAGTGAAGATATTCCTATCTTCCAATAAAACATCATACAGGCAAATTTGTTGTCAATCTTGGTACTTCCGGAAATTCTCCTTGACACTAAATTGATTGGTTTTAATTCCATTTGAAAGTTCATTTAATAAAACATGTGAAATGACAATCATTCCCTTTCGAATGCTCTCATAGTTGTGCAATTTGATTTCAATAATATTTTATTTATAAGTCTACCCTGCCAGGGGACATCTTGACTTTTTAGAAAACGAAAAAAATGCTTATAATAGACTTCTTTGAAAACAATCAAAATAGGTTTTTAAATAGTTGTTGATGATATCTCTATTTAATCATTATTATAAAAAAAAAACATCACATGCACACTTTTGTATGAAAAAATTGTTAAAACTAATGAGTTTTTAGAGAGTGCCCTCTTGAGTTTTAACGGCTCCTTTTGAATGATAACAGTTTTTTTTTATTTCGTGGTTTATAATTGTGTATACCTTTCGAGCATGGTGGAGTTATAACTATTAGTTTATACCGCAATGGTGCAGGTTTTGGTAACTGAAATTAAGTTTGACCAAAACTCAACTATCCCTTTAACCGTATGATTAATATATGAATGTTATTTCAAATATTTGATAAGCTGATATGTTTTTTACCCGATAACATAATGTGTATCGAAGATATTTTTGTATCATCTTTCCTTCTACGTGTAGAGGTTAAACAAAAAACAACTGTAACTGTTAGGGTGAGCTTGGGTATGATACCATGAAGCGACTGGACGCATGGAGGCTATAGGCCATGCTATCTCTAACGAGAGTAAATGCATTCTGTTGCATTAGGCTGTAATTCTACATCCCCTTTTCGCTCCGGACGGTATCCCCTCACGCTTCTAATGAAATGGGGGAAGTATGCTAAATTTATCTCATTTAGATCAAATGAATAACCGTTGCAAAGACACTTTACGGTAATTTGCGAACGAGGAAAGATCCGAGGGAAAAAGCAAACATGTATTTAAGTACGGTTCGCGACTGATTCAATTATGTTCCGCACGAGCGCGAGCATTAAAGTCTATATCATGTACTGTATATAGATGCGATGAGTGGTATATATTATACTGAGTTTTTTTTACAACGAAGTTTTCGCCGTTTGACGTCATTACAGACCTGGATTTTAACTGCCAAAGATGTTGTATGTATCGTAGCTGTACATATTTATACATAATTTCTAAACTGTAAGTAAAGACAAAAATGGCGGAAATCTAAACCAGCTGCATGCACTGTTAACGTTAAACCTCCGAGTGGCACGGTTGACCACAGTTACAATATTTTGTATATTAATTAATTTATTATTTTGTCTTGTTGTCAGACTCTATGTATCATCGTCATTTAGCCCCTGAAGAAGATTCTGCTTTTAATAGGATCTAAAATGTAGGCCGAATATTGACTCCTATTCATTTATGAATGGGGTCCTTATAAAACACACAATGGTAATGTAGATAAGACTATGTGGAATGAATTATTCGGGCACTCAGACCTATACCCTTCTTTATATATTTAGTAGATGAATATGAAGACTATTATTGAAAGCAGTGTTACAGGTTCAGTCTTTTCTTCACTCATCACGAATGACGACCGTCAACTAACAAAGGACACAATGGGGATTTCAAGTATGGTGTTTAGGGCTGGTGTTAGTGTTTATCAAACTGGTGTTTGTGTGTAATAAACACTAACACCGGCCTTAAACACCATACTTGAAATCACCCATGACGACTCGCTTGTGTGAAATTAACACCACGTTCAAAACTCCCCTCAACCAAACTATGGCAAGCCATGCATGTCTGAATATCCGTTATCACAAGAGCTATTCATGTAAACTTGTCTAACATCTAGGTCAACTGAATTCTTTCGATGTAATTTGGCACTCAAAGGGTTAAATCAATTCGGGAATCACCTCCCAGGCATATGACAAGCACATCAGTTTGGGAAATGATTCTGACTCAGAAATATCAACGGGTTTTTTTTTAAAGATTTTTATTTAGTAGGTATCTAAAAAGGCACAGAACTGAGACGACTGTAAATGGTAAAGGCGCAAAGACGGCCCTTATAATTATCATCATTCTACGATACACACAACTTTCGTTAGTACATACAATCCATCTTAAAGTGTTCTATTAACTTGGATGACATGTGCAACAACTGGCCAAGACTTGATAAAATGTATATTTATGTATTATGTCCACTGAGTGATGTGGGAAAACTAATGACATTATGACCGAGTAATGAGCGAAAAGACAAAGTGATATTCAATAATCAATGCACTGGCTTTGTACTCAGTCTTAATAATCCACCATTTAATATGAACATTAATTTTAAAACGAAAGAGAAATCAAAAAATCGAAAACTTTTCTATGCTTCTATGTATAGGTTATATGAATAAAAGTAAGTTTTGAGGATTTTGACATTGTTACTAAATCCCTAAAATCATTTCCTTGCCGTTCGGATCATATGGTGGCGCCCTTCTCTGTTTTGTAGCTCTTTAACAGTTAGTTCATATCTTCGAAAGATGAACACGTGTTACCTCTAACGCGTTAAATGGATACTTCAGTTGTGGTATAGAGGGCGCTTCAAGAAATGTTTTATTTATATTTTAATATTACTGGTGATCGTTTGATATACTTTGACAAACAGGGTCAAGCGGCCCTATCATATGCGTCGTATAACAAACATACAACAAAGAAACACATGCAAAATACTTACTTATGCAAGCGAACCCTGGTTCAAATACATAGTAAATTGACAACTATTGAACACTAATGTCATAATAAAGTTGACAAAGAAAACTATAACAAAAACACATTCTATTTGTGAATGCATCCATTATAGTTTAGATCCTGTTATCTGAAGTTCTATGATGGCGGTTTAAGTGTTTTACTTTTCTTGGATAATGACACAGCTTCCCCGATCGTTTTATTTAAATTCTGCCCTCCCGAATATATATCATTCACATAGAGCCAATACGTGACGTTCAACATTCCCGTAGGCAATTGGTTATTGGTCCTTAATTACGAACAAGCGTACATTATTTTGTTTGGCGAAACCCGATCTGCTGTGAAAGGATTGTACTTATCCTTCATAAAGATTTATAATCTATAAGTGTAGGGAATAATTAATGACGACAAAAATACATCGGATATGGGTCGAGTTCGTATTCATTTGATGCAGAATAATTGGTGTTACATATGTGTACTTGCGTGCGTATAACTACATAGACGTGTAATCATTGGGGGTTTCACGACGAGCTTTTGCCCCGCTTTTTGCCCCACCGCACACATTTAACTATAGGTTTTTCCGTCCATTTTAACACTTTTTTCATTCAATTGAATAAATTTGTACTTCAATTTCGTCACGAGAAGCCGAGAACTTGCCAATACCACCTCCGATTTCGTCTATTGTCGACCAATTTCACCAAAAGTCCATTCAATTTAGTCGTTAGTCACGCATTTTCGTCGATTATAATTCAATTCGTCGGTCACAGTTGCTGAACACATCTGTGACTGACGAATTTGAATTGTAATGGACGATAGTGTGTGACAAATGACTAAATTGAATGGACTTTTGGTGAAATTGGTCGACAATAGACGAAATTGAAGTTGGCACTGGCCCATTCACGACTTCTCGGGACGAAATTGAAGTACAAATTTATAACAATTTTAATTTTAAAAAAGTTTTAAAATAGACGGGACAACCTATATTTGACGTTCGCGTGGAAGTCCATTCTATTCAAGTATTGCAGTTTCCTAAATTCTATAATAAACGTCGCGGAGAAACGCTATTTATTATATTGTGCATTATGATATACATACCGCGATAGCTAAAATTGAATACTCGCTGTTCGCTTTCTTCAGGGGGTCATTCGTGTACAGTTATTTGGTTTCTCAAGAGTGATCATTCTCATTGTAATATGCTACAATTATTATTTTCCGTGGTGTGCACCTCCATGTGATGATTGAAGTGTTTTGATATGTTATGGATTATGACCGATTTTCTTTGGTAGTTTACCTGGCTTCTCTATTAAGCCCGGCGCAGACAGAGCCGACTCGACCCGATCCGACTGGTTTAAATCAGGCTAGAGTTGGGCCCGGTCGGTCGGAGCAGATTTATCGTGTTGAATCGGCCCCAACTGGCATCCGACTGTCTCTCGACTGGCAAAATGTGTGTCGCGAGGCACTGAAAACTGAGCGGATCGGAATGACAACCAGTCGAGTCGACTTTGTCTGCACCGGGCATAATGCGTGCAGCCATCCCTTC